>WBNO01015011.1:235175-283415 GCA_013400575.1 Peucedramus taeniatus
AAAAAAAAAAAAAAAAAAAAAGCCACTAAAAATGGAGGAAAATTTGTACAATCTGGAGTTTTAAGGACTTTTGGAGAAGGTGACAGCACATGGCCCAAAGCAAGCAGAGTGGGCACTGCTGTATTATTCCCAAATAACTGTGCATGGAATCTCAGCACACTGTCCCTGTCTGCAGGGCTGGCTGGAGCCCAGCTGCTTTTCCAGCTTCCAAGGCTGTTTTCACAGCTGATAGTGTGTGAGCCTGCACAACACCAATACTCCACAACTCACCAGGAATAATCATAACCCCAAGTCAAGCAGTGACTCTGTGTTGAGTCTTATTTTCTTTTTGTTAGGGTTGGGATTAAATGTGTGAGATGGTATTTCTTGTTCAGACTTAGATGTTCATTAGTTCTTATCTATGTTACAGTTCCACAAACCATGAGTTCTACAGCACTTCACGTTAACAAACTAAAAATGGAATAGTCTCTTTCTCTCTGCAAGGTCTTTTAAGGATAAACTGTCTAATTAAGAAATGACACCTAAATTATTTTTTCTTTTAACCTAATAACTAAATACCCATGGTCCGCAATGCGGATTTTTTAACAAATTACACAATACTACCTAAACCTATGAAGAAGAAAGTGAAGAAGGACCAGCCTCCATCCTAAAAACTCCATCTTGCTTTATATATATAACTATATTCTAAAACCTTAAACTCTAGTTTTTCCAGCCTGTGATATTACACACTTCTAATTCAAACTCCACACCAATAATTTCAGTTCTGTCATTCCATTTTGGAAACTTCTCCACAGCCTCAGATCAAATGCAGTGTTCTCTTGGGGGTCAGTGCCTGTCAGCACAGAAAGTCTGAAATTCTCAGCAACCAGGGTTCCAACAACTCTGCCTTTAATGCGAGCAGTAATTTTCAGACTCCAACCCCCTTCCAGTCTCTCCCGGTCTCATTCCCACCACCCCCATTCCTGTGTGTCCTTACCCTCCTCTGCTCCTCCTCTGCATCAGCAAACAGCTTTCGGATGTTTGCCTCAGACTCTCCCACGTATTTGTTGAGGATTTCAGGCCCGTTGACCACCTTGGGCTCCCTGGCATTGAGCATCTTTCCAATCTGCCGCGCCATCAGCGTCTTCCCGCAGCCCGGGGGCCCGTACAGGAGGATCCCCTTCACATGCTTGCAGCCTGCAAGAGAGGGAAGTGATGCCTTGAGAAGGCTGACCTAGAACAGAGACTAGAGGAGCTAAGGAATAAAGTAGGGATTTATTAGGAGGCCTCAGTAGATCCACCTTGGGCAGCACAAGAGCCCAGCCATGGCTGCACCCCAGGTGAACCCAAAATGGTCACAAAATGCCCCACTGGTCACAGGATCTCTCACTTTTGTAAGTTTTGGTCCATTTGCATATTGGAGTTAATTGCCCAATTACAGCTCCAGCCCATGCAGTCCCATCCTTCTTGTTTTTCTCTCTTCAGCCCGCGTTGTTTCTGCTCTTGGGCCTGAGATCTGGATCATTTGCCCTTGGTCCCCAGCTAGAGAAGGAATTGTTTTGTCTCCCTACTCTGTGCAGAGAGCTCACCATCCCCTAATATGAAGCCCGGACCCATCCACTAAAGCAGCACAGAACCTGAAAAATATAAAAGCTAAAACCTGAGGCATCATAAGGGCTGAGAGAGGATGGGGACAGGTATAGAGCACTGAGGGTGGCACTGCCCCAGGGAGCTGGCTGAGATGGGCCTGAGTTCTGCTCAATGCTGCTGTCAGGGAATTCAAACACAGGCAGGATGAGCATCAACCCAATGATGTGCCAAGGAGAAATAACCTCTAGAACAACTCAAGTGCTCTCCATCCATCAGCCACACCGAGCTGTAACTCCTGGTCAGAAACACACAGCACCAGAGATCCCTTGGGAAAGATGGGAATAACAGAATTCTCACCAAGAGGAGGTTCTAGGGATGCTGCTCATCCCCAGGTAGAGAGGGGCTGCAGATACTGGTTTTTTTACACCCTGCACATCAAGCAAAGCAGACACAGGCCAAACACACTCATTTGATTCTTGAAAGAGAAAATGAGGAATATTGTGCGATAACACCAAACTTTTTACCCCTGTACTGGGCTTTGGTGAGTCCCATATCACACATCCAGTTCTGGCTGCAAGTTCATAGAATAAATATTGAGAAAACTGAAAAAAAAAAACAACTTCCAAAAACCACCAGCACCATCAGCCCAAAATCCTTGACCTGTAATTAGAAAGACCTGAAATATTCTAATTTGTTCAAATAACAGGAAGGTGTATGAGAATTGAAATTCTCTCCTGTAGGGAAAGAGAGGATGCAACTCCTGCAAGCTGAGGCTGGACACATCCCAGGTGACAGGCACACGTGTCCCAGGTGTGCTCACAGCTCCTGGGAGAGGCTGCAGGGTGAACAGGAAGAGTTTCCCTGAAGGATTTATGGAATTGGGGATGTACAGCTTGTGAACCCCACACAGGTTTTATCAATATGCTACCTCTGAATATCCTTATGTCCAAACTTCCCATGCCTTGCCTCACACTGTGCCAAGACAGGTTGTGGGACCAGTCCCTGGCCACAACCAGGTTTGTTTTGTTCCTTTAACTGCACAGACTAAACTTTTGGCCTGGAAGCTGCTGCTGGAAAATTCAGCAGCAGGAGATGGTGTTATTAGCACCAGGTTCTGAACACTGAGCACCAGGCTCAGGGAAAGCCTCAGAGGAGATAGGGGACATGGTGGTCTCAGGAGTACGAGGGAATGGTGGGACTCAGATGGCTTTTTCCATTTTTAATGAATATATGAAAATCTATTTTTACTCCATTCTTGTGGACTGACTTTTTTAAGAATGTGACCCACCCAACAAGAGCCCGCAGTGCCCAGGATGCACATTAAAAGCAAAACCAACAAAAGGCAGCAAATGGATGGCCCCAAGCTCAGACTGAGGAGACCTGAGCTCAGTTTCTGCCAGGCTTAAGGAGCTTGAGCACATGGAGTTGTCTGTCACCCCAGAGGATGACTTCCCTCCTGGTGTCTGGCTCAGCTCAGCCCCATGGTAACCTCACCCCATCCCACAAAGCCCTCAGGGCTGCTCACACCCCAGGGCAATTCTGCCTGTAAAGGACAAACACTTACTCCTTATCACCTTCCCAACACTCTGCTGTGATTTCACTTACTCCTGAAGGTTATGGCAATAAAGAATTGATTTCAGTCTCAACAACTGTTCAATATCACTTAATTCCTGTGACCTCACAGTCTCTCTTCCCTTTCTCTCTGGCTGCTCATTCACTGCAGTGAAGTTCCAGGAGGACACTGCCATGAGAAACAGCAGATCCCTCCCAAACCCCAGAGAGCAGCAGAGCTGCACTGGGTAAGCCCAGCAATAAAGCTGAGAGCTCCTGCTGGGCTTCTTTGCAGGTAAAAAATTTACTACAGAAATCCAGAGCTGTGGCTAAGACCTCATGAGTCAGCACTGAGGCATCTGCAAGTCAAAAGCATAAACAATATAAACTGGCAGTGAAGACAAATCTCACAGGGGAGGGAGTGAGGCACAGATAAATTAAAAGCTCTTCCTGTCAAATCCCTGTCATGAGGGCATTGTTACCGTGGGGGAACACAATCTCCTCTGTAACCAAACTGCACCAGGCAGGGCAGTGCTGACAAGTGATCTCTGCAGGGAAACCCCAGCACAGCAATGCTCCAACAGCTCCTGGGCTCCAGCACAAGGCCACCAAAGGCCTACAGGGGCCACCAAAGGGCTACAGAGGCCACCAAAGGGCTCTGGCAGGTCAAGGCTCTGTTCCCAGCCCAGCCAGGTAGAGCCATGGTACTGCAGGGAGTGGCTGTGCCAGGGTGTTCATAACACAAACACCAACAGTCTGGGCCTGGTTTGTTCTTCTGGTTTTCTTTTAAGTCCCATGAGAAGTGTCTGAGGCAGCTGGGGGGGGGGGGGGTCAGCCTGGAGAAAAGGAGGCTCAGGGGGGACCTTGTGGCTCTGCACAACTCCTGACAGGAGGGGACAGCCAGGGGGGTCGGGCTCTCCTCCCAGGGAACAGGGACAGGACAAGGAGAAATGGCCTAAAGCTGTACCAGGGGAGGCTCAGGTTGGACATCAGGAGGAATTTCTTCATGGAAAGGATGGTCAGGCCTTGGCAGGACCTGCCCAGAGAGGTTTGGAGTCCCCACCCATGCTGGTGTCCCAGGAATGCCCTTGTCCAAGGAATATGACACTCTGTGCTCTGGGCTGGTGACAAGGTAGGGATCGGGCACAAGGTGGACTCCATGGTCCTGGAAGTCTTTTCCAATCTTAATGATTGTGGGATTCCTGCAACTCCCAGTCTCTCTCCTCGAAGAAGTACAGCTGAGTTATCCCCCAGAAGTTTCTCTTCCATAGCCCAAAAAATCAGAAATTCCTGAAAAGCACAAACATTCCCCTCTGTGCATGAGCTGCCTCAGCAGAGGGCTCAGCCTGTGACACCCCACACCCAGAATCTTATCTCCCACGGGGAGACTGGAACACAAAACACAAACTGGCTTGGACAAATCTGCTTAGAAACCTCCCAGAATGTTCACCTTCCTCCTGTTCAAGGGAAAAGGAAAGGGAAAAGGAATCCTGGAATACTCTGAGTGGGAAGGGACCCCCAAGGATCATCCAGTCCCACCCCCAGCCCTGCTCAGACCCTCCAACAATCCCACCCTGGGCATCCCTGGCAGTGCTGTCCAAACACTCCTGGAGCTCTGGCAGCCTCGAGGCTGGGACCACTCCCTGGGGAGCCTGGGCAGTGCCCAGCAATTCAAGATTAAGTCAAGAAAAGGAACATAAAATCCACACTGAGCACCTTCCCTTGGGTTTTCCCCCCCAAATCCCACACCCAGGAAGGCAAAAAATCCACGGCCCCACAGTGAAATCATCCCAAATCCAGCCCCAAGCCCTCTAGAAAACCCCAAATGAGGTAGGAAATGGATAAAAACTCAACTTTCCACAGCAATTCGATATTAAGTCAATAAAATCCACAATGAGCCCCTTCCCATCTCCCTGAAAAGGGTAAAAAATCCATGACCCCACAATGAAATTCCCAAATATCCAACCCCAAACCCTCTGAAAAACCCCAAATCAGTTAAAAATTCAACTCTCTGGGGGAAAGAACCTTTTCCCTGATACCCAACCAAGCCCTCTCCTGGCCCAGCTCCAGCTGTTCCCTTGAGTCCTGGAGTCTTCCCCAGAGAAATCCCAGCTCTGAGCCCAGCAGGGTCCCTGAGACAATCCCCCAGCCTTACCCAGATGAGCTCAGCCCATGCTGGACAGTCCAAGCTCCCCCTTCCTGAGCCCTGAGGACATCACTGACCACCTGCTGCAAGACTTGGTTGCCACTGAATGGGCAACATTGAGAGCAGGGTCTGAGTCAGGTGGCAGAACATTCCTGAACCCAAAGCAATTAGTTCCTCTTCAAATAAAACTGCCACAAGCATCTCCAGCAGACATTTCCCTTTACAGCCACATTCACCTGGCTAAAATCAAAGTTTAAGGACAAGCAGGACTTTATTAAAATAGACAGGTGATGACAAATCACAAATGCTACCTCTCAAATCACAGTGGGATCCTCTGCACCACACAGGAATTTTGATTAAGTTTATCTCCCCTCTGCTGATTTCACCAATGTGGCCCAAATGTCAATACTATTATGAGAAACTTTCTGAACACAAAGTACAGCTGTGCAGACATCTCCAACCAGTTCAGCTCATCATTTGATGAGCTCAAAAAAAAGGTCATTGCTGTAACCTGATCCTTAAATTATGCCATTCAATGACAGTTACAGGCTGAATAGGGACATTAACAGGAATTCAAACATACAAATATGGGAACAAAATATGAGGGAAAATTCATAAAAACTGCTGAGAATGGGAGAGTTACTGGTGTTACCAATGGAAGTCAAACTGTTTTGACCCAGAACATCATCTGCCCAAAGACAAGATAAAGTTTATTTGTTCATTTCTCCCTCTTCAATTTATTGGAGAGATCAGAAGAACTGATTTAGTGTAACAGGGATTTTCTACTTGGGAGTGCAATTCCCCTTTTAATTAAAATCAAAGCATTCTGGTGTGATTGGATCACTCGGATGCACCACCAGGAACCTGCATGGATGGTAAGGCCCCAGCACAGCAGGGAGATTTTTATCTCTGCACATTCATCTTGGGGCAGGTTACAGGAAGTTCAGGGTTCCCAGACTTCACCTGACACATAGGCAAAATTTCCCTAAAAGTAGAGCTGGGTGGAATTTCCCTCTCCTCTCATGCTGTAAGGCCAGACCTACTCCAGGCTCCTGGTAATCTTCCCATGGGACTGACAATCCAACACAGAGTGAGACTGAAGGAAGTGGGGTCTGCTTTGAATTCAAAGCTGGGGCAGGGAAAGGGCCACACCTGAACCAGAATTTTTATTTTCTCAATGGCCAGAGTTTTGATTTATCAAATATTTTGCCACTGGAAAGAGAAGACAACGTAAAGTTCTCCATGGAGCTTTGGAAACTGATTCCTCACCACATCCCACTGGCTCTGAGGAGCTCAGTGCACACATCTATCAGGAGGCAATAATGAGATTTATGACAAGGGCATTTATCCCTTTCTGAGGAAATGTGCTAGAAATGAAAACAAATCAGCATCTCAGAGAGACACTTCCAACAGAATGCCTTTGGCTACAAAAACAGCATCAGGACGCTCAAGAAAAGAGATTTTGGTAAGAGTATAAACAAACAAAACCAAGCACTAAGGGAAGTCAGCACAGTAGCAAAGAGTAAATGTCTCTTAACAGAGCTGCAGAAAGATCCCTAATTCCAGAGGCAGGTTCTGTGGGAAGCTGAGCACAGCCAGGATGTTCACAGCCCCATCCCACCTGGATGCCAGTAACACAGATCCCACCAGCACTCCCTGCTTTCTGGGGTAAAGCTGGATCATTCCCATCTGCTTAGAAAGCCAGCACTGGGATTTGGGAATGCCTGCTGAACACTTCCTGCTTTGTGAACATACACAGACACCCCAGGGCACAGGGACAGCTCAGGGCTCCCAGCTGGGGACAAACTATGAGTGCCAGACCATGGTGATGCCACCAACCAACACTCCTGCAGCCACCTGGAGCAGGAGCAAAGCCCTCCCAGAACCCACTGCTGGCTGGGGCCATCCATGCAGAAACTCCTTGCTGCAGGTTTGGTGTAAAGCCCCTTCCCCTCCCTCCAAACCATCTCCCACATTCCCCATTTCCACATTCCTGTGTTAAAAGGGAATCATTTTCTTTGGTGACTGTGCAGAATTTGGAAAATCCCCCCTCTCATAGCTCTCCCAGGACTGAAGTCCTTCAAGTCATTTACTCTGTGTCCAGAAGCTCTCCTATCCCTCCACCCTGATGCCCTCCTCCAAAGTTTTTCCAGTTGCACTGCACCCAGCAACCCAACACATGAACAAATTACACATCAGCTCCTTCACTTTCTTCCCCATCCCTGGGGGATACCAAAGTCAATCTCTGCTTTTCAGAAGGGGAGGCAAGTGACAGATGTCAGGGACTTCACTGCTCTCTCTGGAGGATGAGTTCAGTGCCCACATTCAGCCTGGCTGGCCCTGCATCCAGGTGCCTCAGGGTGAGCAGAGCACTTCAGGTTAAATCCCGTTAGGAGGAGAAGAGCAAGAAAGCACTGGTCCATTCTCAGTAAGGAAGAAGAGCTAACAACAGCAAATGCTGAGTTCAAGCTGTTAAATACTTATTTACCAGTGAATAGTTGACATTTTCTGTGACAGCTGATATTAATAAAAGTGACAAATGGGTAGGAACAGGAAACAGAAGCAGAAAAAGAACAAGGGACACAAGAGCCCACAACTGTTGGATACTGGCAGATCACTTGGACACAGACTTCACCCAAGGGAACTCAGAGTGGGTGAAATCATCTCAAAGCCAGTGAGAACCTGAACAGGGTGGGTGAGAAACCAGGGGGAAGATGGTGAATGTCATCCCTGGTGTTACAAAGGGAAAAGAGAGAGAACTGTGGGTTGGACTAAATTGAGAGGTCCCTTTCAACCTCGGCTGTTTTCTGATTGTGTTGTACAGACCTAGCACTAACCTGATGGCTGGAAAATTCTGAGATAATGTCTTTTTAAGTAGGTAGAAGAAAACAAGATAACAAGAACAACAGAACAACTTTATTAGGCCAGTCTGAGACAACGTCCCTCCAGGAAAACATGGGGGTCCTCACACACAGAGTTTGAGGAAACAAAGAAAGCAAGAGAGGCACATTTAAACTTCCCTAAAGATATAAATATGTGTTAGACATCCTAGACATGGAGGAAAAGCACAGGCTGAATGAAGTTAGAGGTGGATGAAAAGTAGATTAAACCCCACAAACTTTAAAGCACAGTGAGAAATGATCCATCCTGAATTTAGTGGCATGTGGTGCCTGGGAAATGGAACAGAACAGAATGCTCCAATTAAATCTGCACACTGCAAAGCCAAGAGCTACAAACACACAGACAGGCAGGATTAAATTCATCTGAAATCCATGTAACCTGATGCATGAGTTTCTAATTGGGGAGGAATAATGAATTGCATGTTGCAAAACAAAAACAAAAACAAAAAAAATCATCCCAATGAGGATTCTGCCCAGGCCCAGAGAGTGAGGCACAGCCAGAACCTGCTGATCCAGAATGGATCCATGGTTTGGGGTGGGCACCACAGTCCTGAGCAGGGAAGGGAGGCCAAGGGAGCAGAAATAATGATGGGGGATGTAGAGGTTATAGAAATGGCCTCAGAATCACAGAGCTGGCCTGGAGAATGCTGGAGAGATGGGACCAGACTGGATGCAAAGGCTGAGAGCAGCACCCAGCACTGGGACAGGCTGCCCAGCAGGGCCTGGCATTCCCAGCACCCCAGCTGAGGTTAGACATGCCTGACACTGATTCTTCATTAAAATTACCCCATTTTCAGAATAGCTGGGTGAGAACCTTTCCATCATTATTCTTCTCTTACAGTATCTGAGTACTTTGAGAACATTAATGCATTAATTTTTAAGGCAGCTTAACAGACAAGCCTCCACTCAGATAGAATCTGAGGAAGAAAATAATATGAGTGTCTGCTCATTTCAATGTTCCTCTTATGTTCTCTTGATACTTCACTTCTCCAACATGAGAGGGACTTCAAAATTACAGAGCTCTGAGACTCATCCCAAGAGGGCAGGCCAAGAGCACAGGTTAAGATGGTTCCCAGGAAACAGAAACCACCTTCAGAAAGTCTGATTTAGTTTATTTATGGTAGCAGGAGAGGATGGGGAATTTGGGTTCCATTTCAGTCTCTTAGAAGGAATGTGACCTGTAACACCAAACTTTTCTCTACCTGTTATTAAACCATAACAACAAGTCCATGCAGAATTTGCCCTTTGAGGCTTCTACAACAAATAATGTACCACAGGAGTCAGAGAAATCCCTTCCCTGCTGCAAGTCAAGACTCTGTTTCAAAGCTTGGGGACACCAGGGTGTTCTTAAATAAGGGAAAGAGGGTCAGCACAAATGTTTTGTTTTCAAGTCTAAGAAGGGACTTTACAGGTTTGTTACAGCTACAGGCACCAAATATCAAAAATGTTATTCCAAGTGGCTAAATATCTGTAGGAGTCAGGGTGAAAGAAAACACAACAAGAAGAGAGAACACTGATCTAGGCAAGAGCAGAAGCTGCTGAATGAGCTGGGTTTAAAGTCTCATCAGAAAAACAGCATTTACCATGCATGGATGGGAAGAAAACACATTTGTCAAATAAACACAGGAGCTTCAGCTGGAGCAAGAGGATAAACTGCTGCAGAGAGTAACCAAAGCCAGACTCCCTTCACCACAGAGTGACACAGCTTTACTCTGAGCTGGCACAGACACCCTGAAAGGACTTGGAAAGGAGGAGGATTCCCTGGAAACAGGGCTGTGAAGGGCTGCCCCTCAGGGAGAACTGACTGCTATCTCCCTCCACCAGCGCCCCAAGGTGTGAAGTTCCTTCCTCAGAAGTGTCACTCCTACGAGGGAGGCATCAAAATGTTTTCAGACATCTTCCTCAAACTTCATCCAGGTAAGGATTTAATTCCATTTGGCAGCCACAGCACTATCAGGAGTCAAGCATCAGTCAATCTTCCCTGTGAGAGTGGGGAGGCCCTGGCACAGGGTGCCCAGAGCAGCTGTGGCTGCCTCTGGATCCCTGGCAGTGCCCAAGGCCAGGCTGGATAGGGCTTGGAGCAGCCTGGGACAGTGGAAGGTGTCCCTGCCATGGCAGGGGTGGCACCGGATGGGCTTTAAGGTCCCTCCCAACCCAAACTATTCTGAGATTCTGTCACATCACACAAACAGGGAGCTGATCTAACTGAATACTGACCCTATAAACTTTCTTTATTAATAGCATTTTTTGTTGCCAACTGTATTAGCTCCCTACAGAGCCATGCAAGCCCAAAGCCACTAGAGCAGGGCTGGGACATCCCCAGATGGGAAAAGCAGACTGTCCCTTCCAGGCCAGGAGGGAGCTTGGGCAGGGTTAGTGCCCAGCTGGGGCTGATCTAACATTTCTGCTCTGGGATAAACCAAGGCTTGTACCACCAGAGCAGTATTTCCCCCCCTGGATGATATGGTTAACTAACATTGATTTATGTGCTCCAAACCCAGAACATTCCTTGGAAGTTAGATAAACCACACACAAATTGCAAGTAATGCTGGAAGGGTCTATAGAGTCTCTGTGTAGTTCTGGACAGAAATATTTATTGCATTTGGCGTGGAAGCTGCAGTCTGGGAGCACTGGGCAAAGAACACAACTGGGTGAGCACTACAGCACCAGGGAGCAAGCAAATTCCATCTTTTCCTTTCCCAATAAATTATTCACAAAGGTAAACAGCTGTCACACTGACATTTCAGATCTGAAATATAGTTAAGAGCAAGTTATAACTAAGGCAAAGAATATGAATGTCAGAAAGTTTTTGTTTTTTCAAATTTCAGATAAGCTCTTTAGCCCTGGGGTTAATCAGAGCTCAGGAGCTCTGCTCCCAGTCCAACTTCTTCCCTGAAAAATGTCTCTTTGTGCAGCCTGGGTGTAAACATGCATAGTAAGGGTATTTGTACTTAATGTAATTTAATGGGGCACACCTTTAATTCATTGCCCAGGGTAATCCAAATACCAGTGGTCCTTCACAGAATCTTTGTCTTCCTTTATTAAACACCACCAATCTTTTATCTTCACATGTGGTCTCAGCCAAGGACTCTGTACTGCAGCTACAGAATCAGAGAATCCCAGAACAGTTTGGGTTGGAAGGAATCTCAAAGCCCAGCCAGTGCCACCCCCTGCCATGGGCAGGGACACCTTCCACTATCCCAGGTGGCTCCAAGCCCTGTCCAGTCTGGCCCTGGGCACTTCCAGGGATCCAGGTGCAGCCACAGCAGCTCTGGGCAACCTCACCTCCCTCACAGGAAAGAGGGCTCTAAGATCATCTAACCCAAATTTCTCCTCTGTTAGTTCAAAACCACTCCCATTCTTGTCCAGTCATTATCTCTCCATGTAAAAAATCACTCTCCTCTGTTCTATAAGCCCCCTTTAGGCACTGGAAGGGGCTCTAAGATCATCCTGGAGTCTTCTCTTCTCCAGGCTGAACAGCCCCAGGTCTCTCAGCCTGGCTCCATGGGAAGACTTCATGAATACACACAATAGTTGCTTCAAAAGGTAAAAATATTTCAAGTACAGAAGGCTGGCTGTCAGCAACAGTGCTGAGCTGGACACCAGTGCCTCTGGGTAAAAGCTGTTCTTTCCACAGCCAGCACCATTTCTCTTATTTATTCTCTCTGCAGAGCAGTTAAATATTTAACAAATCGAAGCATTTTATGTTCTCAAGCAGAAGCAGAGAAGTTGTATCTTGCCCACAGCCACAAAACCCATGAGAGCCGAGAGCATCCTCCAAAGGCCTCAGCTCTCAGACTGACAGGAATTAAAAGGCAGGAGAGAGAGAATCAGGCCCTGGCTGGACCCAGCCCTGGGGTTCCTCCATACGTGTCCAAATCCCCAAGACAAGACTGAAGGCACATCCCAGGGAAGTTTACTTTGCATCAGTTCCACAGGCACTGGAAGCGGACACGCTCCACACACCCCCGCACAAACAGGATGTATCTCCTGATGGAAATCTTTTTTGTAATCAAAATCTTGATTGCTTCATTTGTGGGGAGAGGGAAGGTGGATCAGAAACATAAACATACACAGAAATTATACAGCTATGGATTCCAAGTTCAAATAGGAACCCACACAGATTATATTCCAAGAACAAGGAGCAGCCAGAACATCCCCAGCCACGTTCTGTGACAGAATCAGACACCTGCAGCTGCACACTGCTTACTAAAAATTAAACCCTGCACCATTTATCTGCCTGCCAGCAGATGTTTACCAAGTACTGGGACAGCCTTTCCTTCCCTTGACCCAAAAAGTGAAGTTATATTTAGAATCTGTGCTTTTATTTCACAGACTCCAGGACGTGCCATGGCCTGTGCATCCTGCCAGCACTTCAAACCTGACCAGAACTCACACCCCATGCTGGGTTTACTGGGCTCAGCCTGGGAGGGACAGGGCTCGTGGTGCAGCTGCCAGGAGAACTGGGATGTAAAAGAGCTTATGGCAGGAGCATTAAGACAAAATTTCATCTGAGCTGCATGGACAGACATGGCCTGGCAGCCAGGAAAAGAGTGGTGTCACTGCTATGGATAAATGAAATATTCAAGGAGGGACGGATTCACAGAACCATGGGATGGTTTGGGTTAGAAGAGACCTTAAAGCCCATCTCATTCCAACCCCCTGACATAGGCAGGGATACCTTCCACCAGACCAGCTGCTCTGAGCCCCAGTTTCAGCTCCACCAGAACAGAATCCAGTTAAACCATGTGTCTCATTCCATCAGACATTCCATGTGCAGGGTTGAGCATTTGTGTTGGGTTTGTCTCCCTTCTCCAGCCAAGCAACAAGAGTCCACAATACATTTGGGAGCACCAGGGGAAGAAGAGGCTCTGTTGGTCAGTTGGATCCCTCAGAAACTGCTATGTTAGAGCAGCACAAGGGTGTCAGCTGTGTCCAGCCCTCACACACCAGGGACAGGCCTGCAGCCTGTGCCCCAGCCACACTTTTCCGGGTTATACTCACCCATTTGCTCCACAATCTCAGGTGGGAAAACTCGTGAAGCAAAAGCTCTTCGGAAGATATCTGAGAATTCTTTATCCAAGCCTCCAATGCCCATTTTCTCAAAATTCCAGTCAGGGTTGATGATTGACTGCCTGTTCTCCTTGGTCTTTGATTTACCTGCAAAAGCCAATAAATGGTTTCAAACACAGAGCCCAGCAGAACTGCAGCACACACAGACACCAGAACAGCTCTGCAGGTCAGACCCCATCCCATGAACTCTGTGTTCGATTTCAAATGTTGGCCAGGAGGACAAACTGTGACAAGGACACAAGGACAAGACACCAGAGACCCAGATTGGTAAATGATTCCCAGCCTTCCAACTGCTCATTTCAGGGGTTTCTCCAGCCAGGTGTTGTTCCTATATACTGAAGAATCCACAGTAGATTTCTCTTCCACAGTTTCACCCAGGCGCCCCTGGACCCACGTAAGCTCAGCACTCAGCTCACATGGCTGTTGCCAGAGTATCCACTCTGTTCCAGGCCACCTGGGATGACAACAGGTTTGTCCTCCATCCTCCTCAGTCCTGCCTTTCCCAGTCCCCAGCTGTTCTCCCCTGTGCAGCAGCAGGTCCACACTGGAACCCTTGCTCCTCTCTATCTTCTCTTCCTCCCACACCCTCTGACAGGCAAATGGACCTGCAGGTGCTGCAGTTTGGTTGTACCTTCAGTACAGGTACAGAATGATGGATGCTCTGCTTTATTCATATCCCTCTAGAACAATATGTGATCATTCTTAGCAGCCACGCTTAGCAGCTCCTAACAACAGGAACATACTGCACAGGCTGGGTGCAGCATTCCCTTGACCCTGCCTGGGATCTGGGCCCACTACAGCCACCAGCTTGACCCAGGTCAGGAGAGCTCTTCCTCCCACACATCATTTACAGTTCTTTGTACTGAATCTCCTCTGCCATTTCCTGCCTCAGTCACTGAGCTCAGTGAGAGCCAGCCTGGGCATCTCATTGCTCCAGCTTTTTTCCCAGCTTATTCAATAATTACAATGAGCAGCAAAGGCCCAGCAGAGATTCCCAGTGAACTCCACTGACATCAGCTATTTCCTCCTTCCCTTTCATCACTCACTGACTTATGCAAGGACCTTCTCTCCCACAGATCAGTTTTGATTCTTTCTTAAGGAACTTTGACAAAGACCTTTGCTGGAGGAGCTGTGACAATCAGCCCATGTCAGCCCTGCTGCCAGTGCTTTCTGGTTCCCGTAATGAACTCCAGCAGGATCATGAGTCAGGACTGCCCTTAGATAAGACAAGCTGGCCCTTCCCCGTCTATCACCCTTTTCCTCTCATTTAATGCTTTATTACAGTTTCTGTTGACTTCTTCTGTACAGACCTCAGGTTCAAAGATCTGCACCTCTCCAAACATTCTCCAGAATCCCCAGGAAAGGAGCAGCACACTCACCACTCAGTCCCCAGATACTGGAGCAATTTGCAGCAAAGTTACACAGAACAATTCCTTTACAACTCAGAAGAACAAAGGCCAGTCCTGGCAAACCATCACAGTTCATTGTCTGTTCCTCAACCTCTTCCAAAGGCACTCCACACCCCTGAGCACAGGTCTGCAGCCCTTTAACCACCTCCCTTCCCTGCTGATGATGAGCCACTGGCATCACAGCCTCACAGAGCTCACCACTCCCTCTGCAGAGGAGCTTGGGAGTACTCAGAATGTTCAGGAAGCAGAAAACAGGCCAAAATGCTCCTGGAAGGATGCTGGCAAATTCAGGTAGTCTCACCTTAGGTTTATTCAGAGGAGCCTATAAACAAGCACTGACACTTTTATCAGTTAGATCAACCTTCCACATGGCTTTCAGCATCCTCAGCTACCAGGGAAACACACAGAGATCTGACAACTCAGAGAAAAAGCAAAGACACTGCCAATCATCCTTAACTACTGTAGAAATGGGATGTTTCCTTAGACTTGCACAGTGCTTTAAGGGTTGCCCCTTAATGGTTTTCCCAATGGGGGCCACTCCCCCCCTAGAACACCACAGAATCACAGAGATCACAGAGTCACAGGTGGCTTTGGGTTGAAAGGGACTTTAGAACCCATCCAGTGCTACCCCCTGCCATGGGCAGGGACACCTTCCACTAGACCAGGTGACTCCAAGCCCTGTCCAACCTGGTCTTGGGCACTGCCAGGGATCCAGGGGCAGCCACAGCTGCTCTGGGCACCCTGTGCCAGGGCCCACCCTCACAGGAAACAATTCCTTCCCAATATCTAATCATAGCAAACAACAAGTGTGCATTTTGCTGCTCTGTTCCACAAGCTCTTCTAAGAGGTATTTCAAGTCCAGCCAGATAATGAATGAGCAGCAAGAGTCCAGGAAGTACAGCAAACAGCAGCTCTGTGTGAGCTCAACCAGACTCTTTAATCCTGGTCTAAACACATCTGGAATCAATATTTCAATTCCAAGGGCAGCAAAACAAACAAACAGGAACGTGTCTCTGGGTAACATGCCAGGGACAGCCCAGCAGCACTTGGGACACAGAGCACCTACAGCCCTGCAGGGAGCACCACACACAATTCCCCTGTGTTTATTATCCCAGTGCTGCACTCCAGCTTTTAGGTCAGACCCCTCAGCCAGGGCTGTTCCTGCTCCCACAGAGCTTGGCCTACACTTCCCCCTTCTGGCTGCACCTCAGCACAGTAAAATTCTTGCAGATTGAATTAAAACCTCTTCCAATGGTTTCATAACACAATTTTATGCTAAACAGAACAAACAACTGTCTTTTTAAAAAATTATTACAATTCTTCTCTATTGAAATAATGCAGGCCCTTTACTGAAGGCAGAGCTCAGTGACACTCACTTCACTTTCATCTCCTCTCTCACAATTTAATTATTCAGAACTTTACAATTCCCCAGAGACCAACAAAGCACATTAAGCAGCTCTGCCTCAGATCAATGAGGAGATTAAATGAAGTACCAATTTGACAGAAGTAAATTGAGGCACAAGAAGCTCTTTTGTCTTGTCTGAAGACAATGAAACAGAATCCTGGGGAAGGGTCCCTATTCCCAATGCAGCAGGACCACTCCTCAGAGCCACACATGCCAAGAGGGAGATGCCAGGCCATTATATGGCTCTGAACATTAACCAGCTACAATCCCCTGCTGGCTGTGACCCAGTGAACAGGGTTATTGCACACTGCCCCCAGCTGTCCTGGCAGCACAGTGAAACCTGAAGGGGTGTGATCCCACAGTCACAGGTGGGAACTCACTGCCCTGCCCCTGCAAGTTCCATGTGGTGCTGTTAACAGCTGTACCCTCGTTAGGATGCTTAATTACAGCCATCTACAGCTCAGCCTGCAGAGCTGTGTTAGGGTTTCAGCATAGGCTGAGTGTTCAGACCAAAACTCTGGTGAGGTACAAGGTGTGGTTACACAACAACCTCACATCCTCCCACTGCCTGCAGTAACTGTGGCACAGGAAGCAGTGACAGGACATAAAGTCCCAGCCCCAAATGTGGCCCTTCAGGGCAGCATCAAACCTCAGCCCCTGCCACCAGCTCCTGCAGTGCTGGATGAGCTGAATTCTCCTTTCCTAAGTGGCTGCTCCCCTCAGATGGTTTATTCCTGTAACAAGTACTCACAGCACTGAGCACTTCCAGCCAAGCAGAGCTGTGCTTTGTAGCCTACTGCAAAAATAAACCTCATGGCTCCCTGAGCCCCCTCCCAGCAACCTGCACCTGCCATTCCTGATCTGTGGAACAGCAGCAGCAAAAGGAGGAGTGTCTTTAGCTCATGGATTCTGGGAGGAAGGAACAAAAGAGGGAAGAAAAACAAGAAAAAAATAAAAATAAAAGTGTCTGTTCAGCCTTGAATCACAGCCAGAGCCACACCAGCAGGAAGGGAGTGATCTGCAGCTGAAGCTTGGAAAGAGTCACCCACCTCATACCACTGGTAAGCAAAAGGACAGCCAAAGGAATAGCAGGTGTCCCTGTTCCCCAGGAAACCCCCACAGTTCCAGGGCACACAGAGCCACTGCAGGGAAGGGCCTCACTGCCCACTCTGGGGCCCAGGTCCCACCACTCCAACTGCTGCCTCTATGGAACACTCCAGATCCAGCCCAACCCCTACACCAGTTTCTTTCTAAAGGAATGTGTGGAGGACACACCAGTTATTCCCCAATTTCTTTGATAGCCAAGTGTGATATTGTACATGGGGATTTGTCTTGTTGAGGTTTTAGAAACTGTCTCTTTAAATCAGAGTTCCCAGCTGCGTGAATAAACTCCTGGAAGCAGTTACACACAACCCACTGTGCTGTTCTGCAGCTCCCATGGCCTTCCAAAGAGCAGGACTTTGACATTTTGATCACACATTTTAAAAAACTCTCAATTTCCTAATCCCTTCTCTTTTGATTAAATTTAATGGGAGAACTGTTGGCTTGTCCCTGAAAACATCATTCTCTGATGTCTGAAGAGGTAAAGTATTTCCAACAGCTGCTGTCTCCTGGATCTACTGGTCCATTTGGCCTTGCTAATCTAAGCCTAGGAGTGAAGACAAACAACAACCTGGAGGCAATGAAGTCTCCTAGGCCTGAAAAGCAGCAGATCTCAAGCATTATTTCTCTGTGGGTGCAGGAACTCACCAATCAGATTGAGAGAGGAGTTCTCAGCTTTCTCAAAGGCAACTTGACTGTTTCCAAGAACCAAACCAACCTCGATCTGCAAAGGGAAGGGAAAGAAATAATTACATTAATTACCACTAGACTCAGCTTCAGATTGCTCCTTTGGTATCTCCAAGAACATCTCAGAAGGCAGGAAAAGCAGCAGAAGCTCCACTTCAAAAGTCACTGGGAAGAATGAAAAATACCAACCCCTCCTCTAAAACAAACACCACTGAATGGAGAAGCTCACCAGGTACAACAACCTGGCTTTTAAAGTTACTGGTTTAGTTCAAACCCAACTATTTTATTTTAGCAAGATCTAGCAAGTAAAGGAGAAAGTAAAGGAGAAAAAACCATGTCCTTTCTCTTTGTCTAAAAATCAAAACTGGACATATCTGGAAGACAAAAAAACTCAAGAGGGGCTGTTTCCATGAATCAGTACTTAAAGACCAAAGGCTATTCCTTGTATCCTCCCCAGCTGTGTAGTTTAGTGGAGACTGCACCCTGCAAACGAGGCTCTTTGTCTCCTCTGACACAGCAGATGAGCCAGATGTGTGACTTGTCCAAAGGCAGGTCACCTAAACTGCTCTTGGCAGCATGACCTGGTAGGACTTGCAGCTCTGCAGAAAGCAAGGAATGGATAGGAGTTCCTGGGAGCCCACCTTCTGCTTTTTGCTTGTTCCAGACTCCCCTTTGAGAATGCTGGGGTCCATGGCTTCCATGTCCTTCACCAACAGCCCAAAAAGCTTGTCATTAAAGCTGAACACCAGCTGTGGAAAGGGAAAACAAATCTCATTAAAAAAAAGATAAAAAGGATTCTGACAAGACTACTTAGATTTGAAGGGAGAGAGGCCTGAAGAATAATTTAAGCACCCAGCAACTCCCCTGGAGTCTTTTCCCTGTAAAGCTCTGGAGTGCTGATCATGTGCTTTCCCTGCCCCAATAGAAGAGTAACAGACCTAAAGTTGCAGAACATGAAGCCAGCTGGAGAAACTCAAAGAAAAATTCTCATTCCAAGAAAATCATCTATTCCCCTGCCTTCTCCACAGCTCAATGTTCTGTATCATCAGCTGACATTTTCCTCTCACTTCAATAATTGGTGCTAGTCATGGAGAACAATTTAGCTCAAAACTTTCAGATCTTCTGCATTTCAGCTTGACAAGGACACTTCAGGAATAGTGCTAATGAGAGACAGAATGAATGTAATGAGAAGCAGGGTCCATCCCACAGAAAACCAGGCTGGGTCTGCAGCCTTGCCTTCCCTTCCTTGAGTTTGTATTTCCAACTGGCAGAAGATTCAGACCCTGCAAGGTGTAAATACTATGAGAGACCAACCTTGACCTGTTTTGAGAACAAGGCAAAGCAGAGGCTATCACACAGGGCTTTGCAGGGGCCAAAGCCCATCTGCTGCAGATCCCAGCAGGCTCAATTACAGGAACATCAGCTTTCCAAGGTCCCCAAGGAGAATATTTCATCCCTGTTTTGCTGCTTAAATCCACACAGCAGCATTAACTCATGGAATCCCAAAATAGTTTGGGCTGGAAAGGACCCTAAAGCTCATCCAGTTCCACCCCTGCCATGGGCAGGGACACCTTCCACCACACCAGGCTGCTCCAAGCTCTGTCCAACCTGGCCTTGGACACTTCTAGAATAAAATACACTGCACTTGGGAGGTGCCACTGAGAATGAATTAAACCTGGTGTTTGTCTTGATCTTATAGAGAAGGAAGCAAAAGAGACTTCCCAAAAAATTCCAGGAGTTGCCATGCTCACATCCAACCAGGCCACAATGCAGAGAGACCCAAACTCTCCCAAGCCCTGGGACCTTCCTCACAGATTTAGGATAGGGCAGATTCTAAACCCCTCTGCCCATCCTCTCAGTGAAAGTCACAATGGTTTTACTTTTCATAAAGACATCCTTCTGTTGCCTTGAGAAGGCTGACCTAGAACAGAGACTGGACTGAGCTAAAAAATAGAGATTTATTAGGAGGCCTCAGTAGATCCACCTTGGGCAGCACAAGAGCCCAGCCATGGCTGCACCCCAGCTGAACCAAAATGGTCACAAAATGCCCCACTGGTCACAGGGTCTCTCACTTTTATAAGTTTTGGTCCATTTGCATATTGGAGTTAATTGCCCAATTACAGCTCCAGCCCATGAAGTCTCAACCTTGTTTTCCTCTCTTCAGTCCACGTTGTTTCTGCTCTTGGGCCTGAGATTTGGATCATTTGCCCTTGGTCCCCAGCTAGAGAAGGAATTGTTTTGTCTCCCTGCTCTGTGCAGAGAGCTGACCATCCCCAAGTATGAAACTCAGATCCACTCACTAAAGCAGCACAGAACCTGAAAAATATAAAAGCTAAAAGCTGAGGCATCACGTCACACAAGGAACAATTCCTGCCCCTCATCCAGCCTTTGCAGAGCTCTTGGCACCCTCAGATGGTCCTTCACAAGCCTGCACGAGGTGTTTTAGCCCAGTGTAGCCTCAAAACCCCAGAGCACAGCCCACCTGCTGGCCCACAGAGAAGGCCTGGCTGTTGAACTGCTGGATGAACTCTGCAGCCATCTTGTCTGTGTCGTAGGGGTTGGAGTCAATGTTCTTCTTCTGCAGGAAATCGATCTCGATGGTCATGGTGCCAATGCACTGCTTGGTCTTGTCAAAAGTGTATAAGGAAACTGAAAAAACCCAAAAAACAGCACATTTAAGGACAGCAAGGTCCCCCCAGTGTATTAAACATGTTTGGCAATACACGCCCTTCCCTTGAGAATTTCACTTGGTAAAACTGAATACATTATTTCTGATACAGACCCTTATTTCTCTTAATCCATGTTCAACTAAAAGGTCAAAAATACAGTAAAATTTTCATTAAAAATCCCTGCATTGCTCTAAGAACCCTTAATAAACCTTTAAAACAGCTCAAACACCACAGAGACTTTGGGGGATAAGGACAATGAAAGCAAATCCAGACATGCTATGGTCCCACTCCACCCAAGGGTTTGGACACATCTCCAGGAAGCCCAAAAGCAGCTTTAAGGGTAGCCTTGCCCAAAGGCAGTGACAAGAGGCCATCACTGGTTTTCTGTGGCAACAGGTTGCTGAGCTTTTCTCCAGATGAGGCAGCAGAAAGTGAATTACTGCACATTCAAACGTAGCAATGTAATCTGTCAGCCCAAAACAAAGCAGATCATCGACTGCCCTTCATTCCTGACACTGAGGAAACAGCCCCTACCCCAGAGATGCCCTCTGACCCATCCTGACATTTCCAGGTTTCCTTCAGTGATGCCAAATCCCCTGAACAGAAAACCAAGGGGCAGGGAAGGCACTGCACAATCACTGCCACCCTGATCCCAGAGGTACAACACGTGGGAAACAAGAGACCACTCAGGGTGAAAAGGGGATGGAAAGGAAAGAGCAGCACAACCCACAGCTCCAGGGACACTGCTGAGCACGGGTGGCCCGTGGGCAGGACCTCACAAACAGGCAGGCCCAGCAATGCAGAAAGCAGCCCAATGATTCTCCAGAAGACTGAGGATCATTAAAGGTTTGCTTTGAATCTGGAGAAAAAAGTCTCCTCTGCTACAGCAGTAAGGATGAAGTAGGAGAAGGGGAATGTGGGAAAGGTGCTTCACTCCATCTGTGATTTCCTGTCCAGCCCTTGGCAGCAGAATGGCTCCAGAACAAACCTGCAGATGCTGAGGTGTGATGGCAAAACAAACCCCCAGCATGGGCTGCTCCAGGATTGTTCAGGTGAAGGGAACAAGGAGAGCCTGTCTCCTGCTGAAGGTGAGACCAGAGCACACAGCACACACCCCAAACATCCTTCCTGGCATGGACCACCCTGGGAGGAGATGCCAAAGACAGATCTTCCAGGAAACAGGGATAAGGATGAAAATACTACTTTGTTTCCTGATCTGCTGCACTGAGTTCTTTCAAAAGGGGTACAGCAGGCAGGGTTACCCCTCTGGTCCTGCAAGCAAACACCAGGAGCTCCTCCCACCTTACAGGTCACCTCTGAGCAGTTTCCTTTTCCTTGCTGAACCTCATGGCTTTGTCAAATAAAAGCTTCTGGAATATCAGTCCCTGGATTTGGCCACATCACAGGCCTGAGGTGTCAGCAGCCCTTACACCCAGGACTGAGTGCTGGGGGTGCACTGAAGGGAACCCCCAGCATGGGGCTGCAGCCCACTGAGCAGAGTACAGCACCAGCTCCAAGAGCCTGGAATGTCCCAGAGAGAGGTTGGGAAATGCAGCAGGGACCTCCTGGCTCTGGGAAGGCAGTAGGAACCTTCCTGGGGTGGGAAGGCACCTGAGACAGCCTACCCTGGCTCCAGCTGGGCATCTCTGCTGGGAACACAGGATCTGGTGCAGCTGGAGTGCACAGAAGGCAGGACAGACACATCAACTCAGGGCACTCTGCCTTTCCACCAGGAAAACCACTCACCTGGAAAACCTTTACTGTATCATCAGGGGTTCAGCAGGACTCATCACTGCTCCACAGAGCTGTGGGCTGAATTTACACTGACATTTAAAACACAGCTTCCACATTATCAGGGGACCAGGACAAAGCACGAGCCCTGGGAAATCACTGGGTTTGTGAACACTTCTCCCTGCCTGCAGAATGCTTTTACAAACCCCTTCCACCCCGCACGGAGTCAGATGACATTTAGTCACTCTGCACAGAATCACTGCATTATTTTTGTTAACACAGGCTCCCACACAGCTGGAAGGTTTACAGCAAAGCCCAGGACAAGGACAGCCACAAACTGCTCTAAGAGCTGATCACACAGAATATCAGTGCTTCTTTCCCCAAAAGACCTGAGTACTGAAAAGCATTGATCTGTAAGTGAGTTGGCACATGATCAGCAGCCAAACAAGGGTGAGGAACAAATGAATTTATGATTCTTCCCCTGTTATAGGTCCTTCTTCAGCTAAAACAAGACCAGCTAGCAAAAAAATCACAGATTAACAGAATCATCAATGTTAGAAAAGGCCCCCAGGATTACCAAGTCCAACCATCAACCCAGCACCAGCACCGTGGTCACCACTAAATAATGTCCTCAAGTGCCACATCCACCAGTTCTTCAACCATTTCCAGGGATGGTGACCCCACCACTGTCCTGGGCAGCCTATTCCAAGCCTTTACAACCCGTTCTGTGAAGAAATTTTTCTTAATCTACAACCTACACCTCCTCTGGCACAACTTGAGGCTTTTTCCTTTCATCCTGTCCCTTTTCTCCTCGGAGAAGAGACCAAGCTCCTTCCAGGTCACTGTATGGAGCAGGAAAGCCTCCTCCAGCCTTCTTTTCCAGGTTAAAATCCCAGTCTGTGAGACGTCCAGAGAGGCAGAGACACCCATTCCAGCTGTCCTTACAAACACATCAGACTTCACATCCGAGTACTGATCCGTGCTCATGGAGCTGCTGAGACCACAGGAGCTGGGAAAACAAACAGCCAGGAGGGAGCTTCCCCAGGAGCACCTCACACCCACAGTGTCTATGGGGGGAATGAATTCTATCACCATGTGTTAGAGGTGGGGCAGTTATCTCCTGTTCATTGGGCAGTTTTCTTTATCACTTCCACACCAATCCTCCCTCCGGGAGATCTCTTCTGTCCATGGCCAGTGAGTGTCCCTGCAGGGCTGATAAAATTCCATCATCCCATTGGGAGATGCTCTGCCCAGGGGAGGAGCCAAGCATTCCTACCTGGATCCAATCTGAGCCTGGGAACACCACAGCAGCCTTTGCCCACTGCATTCCCAGAGGAAGACCAGACCCATCTCCAGCACCCCTGGAGCTTCAGAGGAAAACTCCCCCCTTCTCCAGGATCCCTGCTCCACCAGAGCCACCCCTGGCTCTGCAGGAGGAGCAGCCACCATGGAATGGGACTGTGCAACACCCTGACCCACAGGGGGTCAGCTCCTGTTCTGATTTTGCCAAATTTTTTTGTTTGTTTGTTTGTACTATTGCATTTGCATTTTAATTTTCCTAGTAAAGAACTGTTATTCCTACTCCCATATCTTTGCCTGAGAGACCCTTAATTTCAAAATTACAATAATTCAGAGGGAGGAGGTTCACATTTTCCATTTCAAGGGAGGCTTCTGCCTTCCTTAGCAGACACCTGTCTTATCAAACCAAGACATACAGCCACACCACTTCTCACTTCACCCCTCCTCATCCTGACACAGGATGCAGCCATCAGCTATGCCCACAGTCCCAAAGGAGGGAATTCCCTGGAATTACTGTGAGCTACTCCAGAGGCAAAGCAATGGTCTCTTGAACAGTGTGCTCCAGTGCAGAGAGCAGGATCCCAGCAAGACAGAGGAGGAGCTGCCCTCTCCAGGAGCACAGAGGTCACTCCTGATGGTCCAAAGCACCAATGTGATCTAGTACCTGGGCCTGCTGTAGCAAATAGAACATGGAGACCCTCCTGTAACTCCTGCTGCCAGGAGTCTGGTCAGCATTCCAGCAGCTACAGACAGGTTCAACAGCTGCACCTGTACCTGACAGTGATCCAAAGCAGAGGGAAAAGTGACACACAGCACAAAGTGACAAGAGATAATTGCTCTCCTCCAAACATCCACCAAGGCTTGGAAGGCTTGAGGAAGACTTAAAATAGGAACAGAAATTCACCTCAGTCCTTCACCTTGCTGCAGAATATTCTGGTCAGTTACTGGTGCAAACATCAGTGCTGCTCCCAAAGCTCAGCACTGCAGGGCACACTGCTGCTCCTGGCACTAAAGCATCCCTATTCATTCCAATGCTAGTGCCAAGAAATTCCCCAAGGACAAGAGCTGTCCACTGTTAGTGGGAGTGTTCTCCAGAGACCCAGAACAGGCTATCCAGGAGATGTTCAATGTTCATATTTGCATGTGGACACTGACATCCCACACAGAGCCAGGCTGAGATACCAGCAGGTATCTGGAGAAACTGCCAAAACAGTCTGCCCAGGTCTGGAAAAGATTAAAAGCAGAAAAGCTGCAGAGAGGAGAGCAGTTCCTTCACTAACAAGGGCCTCACATCACCTGGAGAAGGATTGGAGCTCTGCGAGTTCCCAATTCATTTTCCCTTCAGGATGGAAACATGAATTCAGCTTTATAAACACATCATCGCTCTGCTGACTAACTCACCATCGATCTCCTGCCCGATGGAAAGGCCGGCCCATTTTCTCTGAAAAACAAGACAAAAAGGTCAGAACACCTGTCCTGCAGAACAAACACCTATCCCTCAGAACAACCACCTGCCCTGCAGAACATCTGCCCTCTCAAAGGCAGCCTCCTCACCCAGAGGAGCAGGATGCCCCAGAGAACCTTCAGCAGAAGAAAAAAAGGGGCAGAATGGAATATCCCAAAGACCTCCACATTAACAGGGAACTAGTCAAAAACATTGAATAATCTCTCCAAATAATTCTTGTGACCTCAGAAGGTTCTTCTGTCCAATCTCCTTTAGGTTGCTGGTCTCCCCACCATCCTGGAGGCAGAAGTTGTGGTGCTGGACAGGGCTTTCTGTCCTCCTGCTCATTTCCTACCAAAGCCCAGGTTCTGAACACTCCACAGGCACCAAAATGGCTGTTACACACCCCATGAGCATTTTAAAAGCTTGCTCTAATGTGCTCCAAGGTACAATATCACCTGAACCAGTAATAATGAAACTGTTCCAATCCTTTAGGTCCCTTGGAAATTCCTTTAGAAAGGCTTGTGCTGCATGGAACTGCAGAAGTGGGAAATGGCTTACGAATTATGTGACACAAAAAATCTATAACCTTTACAATTCCAGCATTTCTGGCTGGATGATTGCAAAGATGTGGTTTTCCCAGTAGCTGCTGCTGTGTTACAGACTGGCTGCAGTGTGCTCACAGCCCTCATCACAGGTTATACCATGTTCACAACCCCTCAGGTATCAAATAGAGGCACCAGTCACATGTATAGGTGTCATTACAAACAGCTCTGGGGAGATCACATTTGAAAAGCTGTAGTTTATGGCCATTTGTATTTGCCTTTTTGTCTGGGAGAAGGAACACAATTACTTTCCTTACAAAGCATTTCCCCCGTTACACCCTCTCCAATATCCACAGAATGTCCTGAGCTGGAAGGGACCCCCAAGGATCATCCAGTGCAGCTCCTGCCCTGCACAGACATCCCAGCAATCCCACCCTGGGCATCCCTGGCAGCGTTGTCCAAATGCTCCTGGAGTTCTGGCAGGAGCTCAGGGCTGTGCCCATTCCCTGGGGAGCCTGGGCAGTGCCCAGCACCCTCTGGGGAAAGATTTGTCAGGATCTTCTCTGTGGCAAGAGATACAGCTCAACCACCATGCTCACTTGGCTGGTTTCTGCTAAACGTCTGTCATCACTGCGCAGCAATTCATGTTTTAGGCTCTCAAGATGCAAAATTTGTCACAGCTTTCAGTGTTAGGAGTCAAGATTACCAGAGAATAAGGGTGGTCAAGAACTCCATGTGAATAGTGAAAGTACAACAAACAGATGTTCTGGAGGCCTCAGAGAGCAGACATCCCTGAAGAGGAGCAGTAAACACACAGCTGGTGTGAGACTGACTGCAACTATCTGAGGCTATGGGAAATACTGGGAATTAAAACCCAGTATCAGGAATGCCCCAGTGCTCATAGGGCTGAAACAGTTCTGCTGTGGAGACAGGCTAAGGGAAGGGGGATTGCTCAACCTGGAGGAGGCTCTGGGGGATCTCATTGTGGCCTTTCAATACTTAAAGTGAGCTTAAATCCTTTCAAGAGGACACACTTTTTTTTAAGGGACCGTAGCAAAAGGGGAAGTGACTTTAAAATAAAGAGAGTGAATTCAGACATTTCATATGGTGAAAATGGTAAAACCTTGCCCAGAGAGGTTCCAGGGAACATTCAAGGTCATACTGGACAAGGGCTGTAGACAAACTGGTCTAGTGGGAAATGTCCCTGTTCAGACAGCCTTTAAAGGCCCCTTCCAACCCAAACAGCTCTATAACCCTGTACACCAGGCATTCACCTCCCAGAAGCTACTACACTCCCTGCACAGCCCCTTCTCAAAGGGGAGCACCAGGCCTCACCCCTTGGCAGATGGGCTCTCCTGGCTGCACAACAACCACTGCAGCATACAAAAATCAACCCTAGACCTGAGAGCACTGACTTTAACAGCACAAACATCTTCTGCTGGGCACTGCTGGGCATCACAAACCACAGCCAGACACTGGTAAACATAACATCCCCCAAACTACCCATCAGGACAGACCCAGTTCCACCAGCACATCAAAAGTCAAAATGTCATTTCGGGGCTTGTGCCAAGATGTGCTGAGAAAAAAAATCTCCTGTGTTTGCAGCACAGAGACTGGGCTCTGGGGCAGTCAGTGTCAGGGAGATAGGAAAGCACTGCATCAGAGACAACGACTGCTGCAGATTCATGGGATGAGACTCAGAGTGAACAGTAAAAAGCTACAAGCTTCATTTTTCAATTTAGAAGTTAATTATATTCATTATTTATTCTAACCATCATTTAACATCTGATGATGACTTAATTAAGAAAGAGGAGACCAAGGGATTTGGGGCTTTTTAATGCATTTCATTGCACTTTTCATCTAGAAATACTAACAATGACTGAATGTAGTCAATAAAACTTCCAGCAGGTCTTAAAAATGAAAAACACAGCAAAGAAACCCTTTAAAGTCAAGGGAAAATGGGGAACAATAAAGATTCACAAGGAAGAGCAGATATTGCTTAAGCTTTTCTTTTTCAAATAGTTTATTTCTGGTGGATTTTTAAAAGGTTCAATCACACATTTTCCAGTACCTTTATCCCCCTATGCACTAAAAATATATCAAAGCAATATAAGCACAGTCACTTCGACTGCAGTAAGAGTATCCTTGAACTTTTGCTGGCAGAAATCAAATTTGCAGCATACATTTATTTCAATTAGAGAACTTATCTTCAATCCTGATCCCAAAAGAGATTTTGCTTATTCTGTAGCAGAGTAGAAAGTCCAACCATCCCATACCTGAGGCAAGCTGAAGGCGATGCTGCCAGGGACAACCGAGGGGTGGGTTCTCAGTGTGAAGATGTACTTGTGGTTGGGAGAGGTCTTCACCACAACATGTCTGGAAAAGAGATCAGTGTTTTACTTTGATGTGTACCAGGAGGGTTTTGGATTGCTCACAGAGCTGTGAGAGCTCAAAAGGAACACCCAGCTTATCTCTGGGGCTACACAGGAGAACCAAAAGCATTGGAGCCACAGCCTGATGCAGACACACAGCAGGGTGACAGAGCCCACCACCCTCACTGGTACACTGTGATCTCAAAGCCCAAGTGCAAGACTTTACACCAAAAATTAATATATACACTCCCCCAGTAGCCCTTTACTTCAGGACTGCACTGTCCAAATGAGAGAGAACCAAACCACAACCACAAACACCAAGGCTGCCACAGCTAAAAATCAACACAGGTCTCACATCTCAAGCATTAACACCAAAGCATCAATATTTTACCCACATACAAACACCATCCCCAGCAGTGATGCCAACTAGAAATAGATGCAAAGCCTGTACAGGGATCTGAGTGTATTGTTTAGAAGTTTGATAGTAGAAAAAAATGTGAGGAATTTCTGTACAAAAAGTAAAATCACACAGGCCCTGGAGCTGTTCCTCCTGGCACAAGTGACCAGTTGATCTTGAACTCAGACAGCATCTGTACAGCTGGAAAAACAGCACCAGTGTTGGAAAGTGGCCCTGTGGGAAAGGACCTGGGGGTGCTCATGGACAGCAGGTGAACAGGAGCTGATGTGTATCCAGGTGGGCAAAAAGGTCAAGGGCACCTGGCCTGTATCAGAAATGCCAGCAGGCCCAGGGCAGGGACTGTCCCCTGTTGCTGGGCATTGGTGAGGCCACACCTCAAGCACTCGGGTCAGTTCTGGCTCCTCACTGCCACGAAGACATTGAGGGGCTGGAACATGTTCAAGGAATAGAGATGGGGAAGGGTCTGGAGCACCAGGAGTGGCTGAGGGAGCTGGGGAGGTTCAGCCTGGACCTTCTCACTCTCCACAACTCCCTGACACGAGGGGGCAGCCAGGATAGGAGGGGGGTTGGCCTCTGCTCCCAGGGAACACAGACAGGATGAGAGGAAATGGCCTCAAGATGTGCCAGGGGAGGTTTGGATTGAACATCAGGAAGAACATCATGGCAGGGGCTGCCCAGGGAGGTTTGGAGTCCCCATCGCTGGAGGTGTCCAAGGAATGCCTGGACATGGCACTCACTGTTCTGGGCTGGGGACAAGGTGGGCATTGGGCACAGGTTGGACTCGATGATCTGAGAGGCATTTTCCTCCATGATCCTATGATTCCATCATAGAACAGTTATAAAACCAGAGCAATACAAGCAGTCAGGAGCAGACACAGCAGCAGCCATGGCATGTGTCTGTCTGTCACACTCAGAATTGAAGCTGTCAGCAACAAAGATACTCAAAAGCTGCTTATAGCTTCCTCAGACTATGCCTGATAGCTCTTATCATGTGATAGGCAGGCAGCTTGCTTTGCTGGCATGAGAAAGCAAAACCAAAGGAGGCTGGGATTTGTGTGCTCTGGCAGCAGGGTGGAATCAGGGCTTCCTCTCACAGGTGCTGGCACTGTGAGCACCCTTGGGGTGCACAAGGCACCAGCTCCATGGGATTTCACCCCTTACCAACCCCATGGTCAGGAAGGGCAGGATGAGCTGTGCTGGCAGCCAAGGTCCTCACTCCTGGCCCTCCTTCCTCCCTGCAGCCCATGCTTTCTATGCACATATGCTCCCTACACTTTCATCTGCACATGCCCAGCCAATCCAGCACCATCCAAGTGAGGATCTGCACTGGTTCCATCCTGTGTGCAGAACAGCCCCAGCCACACCACAGGAAGGAGCATACGGCCCTTGCAGACAAGAGGAAATGTAGCCCAAACCAGGAGCCATGGCAACCCAAACCAGGAGCCATGGCCAGCTGTCACCTGCAAACCCCTCCCAGGCATTGCTGGCACTTGGTGGCCTGACAGGGTCAGAAGCATTTTCAACACTCCAAAGTGACAACAGCGCTCCCAGCTCAGGCAGACACTGAGCTGAGTCCTCACTGGTTCTGACCCAAAATCACCCATCAGCTGCCAGGACACCCTTCCATTTCCTCCTCCTCCTGCCCCAGGCATAAATCCAGGAACCTGGTGTAGGTGGTGAAGCTCCATACAAATGTTGTAGGGGAGAACAAGGCATTTATTGGTGCTGCACGGCAGCCAGGGAAGATTTATGAAGATTGGAAGACAGCAGATGTCACTCCTGCCTTCACGTAGGAGGATCCAAGGAATTAAAGGCTGGTCAGCCTCACCTTACTCCCTAGGGAAGTGATGAAGCAACTAATCCAAGAAGCCAAACATATTAAAGCACAAGAAAGTGACTGGGAGTCAGTCTGAGCATGGATTTAGGAGTGGTCAGCGTGGATTTACAAAGGAAAATCCATTCTGATCATCATGACAGCCTTCTCCAACAAAATGGCGAGCTCTGGGGCTGAAAGGAGAGCTGGATTTATCCCAACATTGGCAAACTTTCCACACTGACTGGCACAATCACCCTCAGACCCTGCTGCAATACAGACTGGGCAGGGAGGGGGGCTGGAGGCTGAGCTGCTGCACTTGGGGCTGCGGCCAACAGCATCAAATCCACTGCAGGTCACTGGGATCTGCACATCCAGCTGCAGGAGATCACCCCAGGAGTGATCACATGGGGCCAAAACTATTTAACCCCTTCATTCCTGAGCAGCTGAAGGGACAGAGCTCCTCAGCCAGCCCACAGGGGACACACCTGGGTGTGCTGCTGCTCAGAGGGACCTCAACAGATCCCAATCAAGCTCAGTGAGGAAAAATGCAAAGTCCTCCACCCGGGGGGAACAATCCCATGCACCAGTGCAGGCTGGGCGCCAACTGGGGGCCAAGAAGCCCTGGGAACCAGGTGAACAATGAGCTCAACAGGAGCCAGCAACACAACCCTGCAGCAAATGTGGGCAAGATCCCCTTGGGGTCCATTAGCCAGGAACAGGCTGCACTGGCACAGGGTGCTCAGAGCAGCTGTAGCTGCCCCATCACTGGAAGTGTTCAAGGCCAGGCTGGAAAGGGCTTGGAGCAACCTGGGATAGTGGATGGTGTCCCTGCCCACAGCAGGGGGTGGAAGTGGATGGTCTTCAAGTTCCCCATGCATCCCAAACCATTGGGTTTTTCCAGATTAGGGAGAGCATCAGCAGCAGGAACAGGCAGTGATCCTCCCTGGATGGAACAGTGCTCCAAGGACAGCTCATTTCAAACTGACCAGTGGGTAAAGCAAAGAACTATCCAGGAGGCCAGGACTGAAAGCAGGAGTTTTCCAGCACAGTATCACCCTGAGTAATCCAAATTAGTATTGACACACAACCAACTGGAAAGGAAGGTGTGACACTGCAGAGTATGAGAGAAACATGCCCAGAGGCAACAAACAAGTTCCAGCTACAATTCAGAAATACTTCACCACAAAATGCACCTTATGACAACACCTGACTGGAAGCAGCTCATGACACAGGAAAAGATCCAAAATTAAAGCTTTTTAAAGCCCCACATGAGTCCTGAGCAGAGCACACAGGAGTGACTTCAACATGTAGAGATTCAGCATCTCTGCAGGAAGAAACAAACTCTATCACTGCTGGGCTTCACTTCAAAAACCCAAAATGCAAGAAAATGACAATACCTGGTAAAAATACTGGGGAGGAGTATCCACAAAGATCTGATACCAATTACTATGCTGAGACATTCCATTCACCAAAAACATCTCCAGCAAAGCAGAAAGACAGCAGAGCTTGACAACAGACAAACAGATGCCAGGAAGAAAAAACAAAGAGAAATAATTTTTTTTAAAAAGCAGCTTTCTGAAAGAAAATACTAGGAAAAGTCAAATCCTGACAGGTTCTGTGAGAAAAATCTGCATAAGGCACAGGAACAACCATGTTTCTTCTCAAAGACAGTAGCAGCAGGCAGCTTCCAACAACCTGTAAGCAACCTAAGTACTACAAATGCTCAAAATAAGACAATAACAGAAAAACTAAATCCATTTTCCTACACTGATGTTCACCAGGAAGGAGCTCAGAGAGCTCATGGAGACACAGGGGGGAAATCTTATACTCATTAAGAGCTTCTGGTTATACATGAACAAAAGGAACAACAAATCACCAGGGCCAGACAGCTCCCAGAGCTCTCCCAGGAGGAACTGCTGCTCTATTCCATGTGTAAATCCTCGCCTGCAACTGTCAGATCCAACCCATGTGATGCCAGCTCTTGGAAGGGCTCCAGGACACTGAGCCCAGGAAACTGCTGGTAAGTTTACTGGCCAGGCTGAGCAAACCAAGAGAAACCCCAGCAGACGTGAATTAACCTGTGAGTGCATCAGTTTTTCTGTTGCTGAAGCACGAGCAGGGCTCCTGTGAGGGAGGGGATGACTCAGGTATCCATGTGGAGGTGCCAGCAGGGATCCCATCCCATGCAGTACATGTCTGGAAACCCACAGCAATCATTCAGCAAGGGCTCCTCAGAAAACTAAACTGGCCTAGGAGGGATGGGCTTCCCATATGAAAGGGAACAACCAGTTTTTAACACGAACAAAAATCCTGCCGCTGAGACAGCCTGCCCTGACTGCTGTCCCCTCACAGCCTGGCTGTGTTCTGAACTGGTTTCTCTCTCCAAACTGCACCAGAGTCCTCAAGGTAGAAGCAGGACACAGGAACTGGAGATAGTGCCACTCCCCAAACCATTACACACCACACACTGGGACCATGCAGTGCATGGCCTGGTGTGAACCCCGAGCACTGACTCATCCCTGCCCAGCTCACGGGGTGCAGGAAGCGAAGCGTGAGAAGATGATCAGCAGCACCCTGGGGTTAAACCATCTCCTTGGTCCAAGGGCAAACTCCAGCTCTACACCCCCAGCAGCAAACAGAGCAGAGCCCTTGTGGAGCTATCACCAAAAGCCCCCCTGAGCAGGCAGCATGGTGAGGGACCCAAGCCAGGGGTGCTGCCAGCAGAGCTGCAGCCAGGGCTGGCTCCAGGGAGCTGCAATGCAGCACCAGCTCCAGCCCCAGCAGTGCCAACACCAGGAGCTCCCCATGCTCCCTCTGACACTGCGCAGCCATCTGCAGCATCTGCTCCTGACCAAACACACTGCTGGTGTGTGAGCACCACTGCTAGAAATAAACAGCTCCCAGGGGCACAGAACAGCCAGAACCACATCCAGCCTGCTGAGCCAGCACATCCCGGGGCACTGCTTCCTGCATGCTGCCTCAAATGCCAGGAGAGAGCGTTCTGGAAGCCAAAGGAACACAGCCGGCTGCAGGTCTGGCAGCTGGGTCCCTGCAGGACATCCATATTGGAGGAAATTAAAGTTTTTATAATGCATGAGGTACAATGCTCAGTTCAGGTATTTTTGTAACTCAATTACAATGAAAAAAATAAAACCAGGGAAAACCATACTTTGAAAAGGTCAGGACACTTTTCTGCCCAAGCAGACACTTTTGCCTGTTTCTGACTCTAAAAGTTCTGCTTGTTTAGGGGGTGCTTTTGTTTGGTTTGGCATTTTATACTCCAGTTGGGCTCATGAAATCACAGTTCAGTTCATCACTACAGAGCCGTGACAGGTGCCAGGGCAGCAGAGGTGGCTGAGAGCATGGACAGGCAAGTCCTGAACACATCCCTGCATCCCTGCAGGTCAGCAGTGCTGTGCTCTCCACCCTTAGCAGAGTTCATCTGGGGCAGATATTTCATTTAACAGTGGGCATATCATTCACTATCTCCTTTAACATTTTTCCATTTTTCAAATCCAAGCCCTTCTGCCTTATGCTGCACGTGATATTCCCTTTCAGCTGAAATTAATGACTTCTGTCTACAACCTACATACTGAAATCTGTCAGAGTTTCTCCAAAGCTGCAGCAAAGCAAAGAATCTGAGTATGTGAATTGGCTTCTTGTAATACAAAACCCTTGTGTGTGGGCTGAGCTGAACAATGCAGGTGTTTTCCACCTAACAGAAGTAAACCCCAGAGTCAGATTCCATCAGCCACCCCAAAACTGCAATTAAAGAATGCAGCTTGTTGTGCCCACACTCTGGCTGCTTCTCCCTTTTGTTCTTGTGCATGAAAACCCTGAGAACAAGAGAAAGTTCTCCTGGCTCTGCTCAGCACTCCCATATGATGTGAAAGTGAGAAGATGCCCCAAGTAACACAATAAAATGATAAAAACATTTTTTAAATAGTTCAAATATTCTCACTATGTAACAGAAGCAACAGCAAAACCAAAACAAACAAAAATTATCACAAGAAGTACTTCACTAAAATAATTATTCTATTAGTTAAGCAGATGCTGTTCCCAAGAAAGAAATGCTTTAGAGAAACAGCCACCCTTCTTCCAGCATCTTCCATTTCCAGAAAGAGCCACATTGAAAGTTCTGATCTCTAAAGACACACAAGTTTTGTTAATCAAACTGCTGTGTTCACCTTTCCAAACCTGAAATGTCATTTGCCCTCCATACAAATTTTGAAAACAATTCCTTTTTGGTTAAAAGCTGAAAGAACACCAGTGCACACTTACTGCCCAGACTGGAAGTCCTTCTCGTTCACCACAGCACAGTTGGTTAAGGACAGCTCATCAGTGGGACATCTTGCTGCTTGCATAGGCTACGAGAGAGGGGTGGAAAAAATGTCAAATAAAATTCTATTTTTCCTTTACCAAGCCAAGCCTCAAGACTCCTGAAAAACCACAAAGCACAAAAGAGGTCTCCTGAGTTCTGGCACACTCTGAGAGCCCACTGGTATCAACAAGGTACTCTTCCAGGTTCCTCCAAACATTTCCAAGTGTCACAGGTACTTGTATCCCAAAGCTCTGCACTTTGGGACTATTATGTACTTTGTATTTTCTACCCTACCTACACAAATACTTTAAAATTACCTGGGAGAAAGCCTGCAAGGCAAACACTGCTAACTTGCAAGTGAGCCCTGGCACTGAAGCTTCCCCAAATGCTGGCACAAGGCAGCAGGTAATCAGCATTCCCTGGAAGGTGTTTCTTGCACAGTGACAGGGCACTGGGATGTTCTGGAAGCTGCTAAGGGAAAGCAGCCTGGAGCTACAACAGTTCCACTCCCAACCCTGTTTTACAGTGCTGGGCTGGGTCACAGAGCCCATGTGGGGGGAAAGGGAGGGATAAAGATGTGACCTTCCCTCTTTCCTGAACATAACTCAGAAAACTGGAATTTCAGCATAACCATTCTGCATAAACCCCTTTACCCAGTGCAGTACAGGGCAGCACTGAGAGTCCACAGGAAGGTTTAACCTCAGTCAGCTGCTATCCAACCCCACAAAACTTCTGCATCACTTCTCAAAAGAAATATCACATGTGAATATTTTCCACTCTCTAGGAAACATCCCAGATCCGTAACACACAGAATAAATTAGGTGAAATAGTTAATTCCAACATATCATTATGAAAAAAATTACTGCAACAAATTTTGTGGGGGAGGCCTCCCCCTCTTTTTATTCTCTAATGCCAGAGGACCAATCCTTTTTCAGGAGTATCTGTTTGTTTTTGTCCCTTCCACTGTTACTCATCAATCAGCAATTAAAAACTGAAATAGCAGCACTCCCAGCCCAAGCTGCCCATCCCCACCATGAGGCAGGATGGAGCATGGGGGGAGCACAGCAGAGGGACCTCAGCCCCATCCTACACCCTCACCCCACCTGCTCCTGCAGAATTATACCACAAAACAATGGCTGAACGATGAAAATTGTAATCAAAATGTCTCTAAAAGTGGAGAAAGGAATGGAAAAGGCAGGATGTTTCTATCATTAGCTATGGACTGAAGAAATTTCATTTGAGGAAAAGCTAAACTTGCCTCCCAAGATGTCATTTTGAGAATCAAAGCACAGCTACCTCTGTCAGATACAAATTTGCAGGCAGCGCAACAGAAACTATTTGACAGCGTCAACCTATTGCTAAAAGTAATTCAGGAAGGATTTTCTCTTAAGACATCCTTAAATCCCAGCAGCAAGCACAGGAAACGCACTGGTCCCAACACACACATCTAAATAATTTCCCAGGAGTTACGGCCCTGCTCAGCCATCCTCCCCCAGCCCCTCTGGGACAAGAATCAGAGAAATTCTCCCCCCAGTGAGGCCCACAGTCAGCCTGCTCTGAAGTTCAGATCAACTTTTATGGCACAACATGATTTGTCTCAAGTACTTGCTACTTAGAAAAGGACCAACTCATTACTTTTACTAAATAATGCTCAATTGCCCTTGACATATGTGACAAGCAAAAAAGATTCCATGTTCAGGCCTGAAGCAGATTTATCTATCTGAATTCTGAGTGTAATAAAAGACTCAAATGTTCTTGTAATAAAAATATATGACATCAGTGGATTCATGAGATATACACAGCCTGTCTGCTGAGGCCCCTTGGCTTGGGGCACTTCACAGCAAACATTCACCATTTTAATCACTTCTGCTCCCATCTGCAGGTCAGTTTTGTGGAGGACATGCCCTGATAAAACGCATTACAGGGGATATTTCTGGAGAAAAGTGGACATGGAGCTCCTGGATTAAACCTTTTTACAGCACTAGTCCTCAAGTGCATTTTTAATCCTCGGTGACAAACTGCTTCCTACACACAGCGAGCGCCCGGCCAAGCTGCCGTTCCCAGCTGCAATGGGAACACAGAGCTCTGGAAATGCAGGAATAGCAAAGAATGCATTCCAAACCCAGCAACTGCAAGCTCTGCAGCACAGCAGAGATGATGGCAAAACACCCTTGGCTGTCTGACACCTGAAATAACGTGGCTGCAGCAGCAGCACTGGCCGTGCCAACCATCCCAGAGCCCGGCTCGTCCTCCTCCTGGGGTCTGGCAGGAACTCATTTCTCCTGGCAATGACCAACATTTCAGGCAGCACCTCTGCTCCCAGCCCTCCACTACACATCCTCCTCAAGCTCCAAAATTTTCCAGATCTTATCTATATTCTGAAAAGGTTTTAACATCACACGGCTGCAAGACAGGGGTCTCACTCCCAGGCATGGAGCACGGAGCTCCATAAGGGTGCAAGGGACAACTTGAGGAAATCCGGTCATGAAGATTCCATTAAACTGGAAATCACCCAGGCAGGAAGGAGAAACACTCTGCTGTGGGGAGCTGCAGGAGCTCCCTCTTACCTGGCCTCCCCACAGAGCTCATAGACCAGAGCTGCTGCTCCCAGGGCTGGATCCTTGTCTCTGTCAAGCAGCTGAGCTGTAACAGCCAGGACAGGAACATGTCTGACATATGCCAGTGGTGCTGCTATCAGAAACACTTTAAGCTCTTCCATTTTGGGTTCCAGCTCCCCAGGACAGCAGCATAAGGACTCCCAGAACCTGCCTCTCTCCCCTCTCTGCCATCCCACACCCACATTCAGCACACACCACATCAGGGTACAGGGGAAGAAAAATCCTTGTGAGTATTCCTAGGAATCTCAAAGTAGATTTACACAGAGTAATTTTAAGGAAACTGGCAGGTTACAGCTGGCAACCAGGCAAGACAGCTCTAACAAACCAGAGAGCAAGCTCCTGCAGATTACAGGAGATGCCACCTGCTGCAGTCACCCCCTGGCACTGCCAGGCTGGAGGTGACCCACACACCCTCACAAGCTGCATTTTATGCAGCATATTATGTCCACAACATAATTTGCCAAAGAGAAGGCAAATTAGGGTTAAATTAGGCAAAAGAATCTTCCCAATACCTCCAGGTATTGTTCTGGTTTATGCAAAGAGGAGACTCCAAGGGCAGCACAGTCCTAAGGAGGTGACTGCACACTGCTAAAGCATTCCCAGCTACAGCATCCATCATCCAGCATCAGCCAGGCAGCACCTGCTATTAAACCCAGGCCTGTTCCAGCATCCCTTCTGTTTGCTGAGAGGAAAACTAGACCATATGATGCACTGATAAATCTCACTCTGAGAGACAAACGTGAAGGACCCCACCTCTGAATTTGTGACAAAACAGGAACGTTGCCTCAAAACCCAGGAGGCTTAATGATGCTGGCATATTTTATTTTTACAAAGAAAAGTTGCCCTGAAGAACAAACAGCTACATAATAGAAACAATCACCATAACATCTGATCTTTCAGATATTTTTTTCCAAAGCTGCAAGGACTCATTTTCCTCCACAGAAAATATGAAACTCACATGTTCACAAAATCACAGAATAGTTGGGGTTGGAAGGGCCCTCTGGAGATCACCCAGTCCAAACTCCTGCCAAAGCCCAAAAAGTGCTGCTGCTATTTGGATATTTTCACACATACATAAACCAAACCTTTTGTGTTTTGTCAATTCACCTCTTGTGAATCATTAAGGCTGATGGTAGAAGAAGCCAAGGAAAAACATGTTTCTCCCTACAGAGATAAGGTGGTGGTAATGACTGAAGAGCACTGATGACAGCTGGTACTGAGACGAGCTGAAACATTGAGTGCTAAGGCAAAGATGCTCCTCATCCAAGACAACTGAACTCATTTCATTTCCTAATGCTGAGCAAGAGATTATGAAAGAGCCTCTAAAGATGAGGCAGGTTTGGTTCTGTGCCCTATTCTCACACGGTTTGTACAAGACAAATATTGTTCAAGTACTGTATGTTCAAAAATCTCCTTTGTGTAAAACAGACACAGATACATGTCCCATGTATATGCAGGTGCACAGAGATGGAATTTCTGGCACACAGGTGCTGGCAGAGGAGTGTTAGGAAACGTGACAACTCTGGGTACCATGCATTTCCATTTCCCCAGCAGAGCCCATTGCCAGCTGCACTTAGATGGGGATCCTTGCTCCAAAAATCACCCAAGCTTTCCTGTAACAGCTGTTGGGCACCAAAGTCTCTCTGAGCCCAGAGCCTCATCACCCGAAGAGGGCAGAGAACCACCTGTGCAGGTGTAATTCCTGGTGAGCAGTTCAGTCCACACTCTCTAAAGCCTCAGCAGAGGTGCCTCTGTGGGCTGCATGGAACCACGGCTGACTCCAAATCAAACACTCACCACTCTGCCAATAAAATGAAGTTTGAATACTGACAGGGAGAATTATGATGTCAAAGGAGCTCTGAAGATAAACAGGGAACTGACACGATGAATCATAGATCCTACACATTATCCAAGAGTATGCTCCTGACAGGAAACACATGCACAAAGCTCTGCCTGTGTCTCTAGATCCCAGAGACACCAGGACCCGAGTACTGAATTACACCTCTGGCTGCACACAGGGACCAGCAGCAGCTCCAGCAGGAGGATGAGCTGCAGACCTGGCTCAGCACCAACCAAGCTCCCAGCATAGGGAAGCCCAAGGACTGTGCCTGCTCTCTATACCCATCACACACTGGGGAGCCGAGCAACAACTCAACACTGAAGGACACAAGAAATGGCCATAAAACAGCAACACCAGCAGAGCTCCTGAGTGAGAGTGGGCTCCTGATCTGGAGGGGAAGCTGGTTCTGTGACAGGGGGAAACAGTAAAGACAAAACCAAGGCTCCTCTAAAGAACAACTCTGTAATATTCATTAAAAAAATGACAACATGCTGTTACCATCAGGGACCAGACTCAGGAACACAAGTTGTCCTAAATGCTGTGGTTCTAAATAATTTTAAAAATTAACTAAGGAAGTTTATTAGCTTGCAGAGGGTTTTCTGGACATGTCAAAAAATACTGAATAAAGCGTCCATATTTCTGCAGCCACAAGAGGAAATCAAGCTACAAGGAACTTTTTGGACCAGCAGACCTGGCCAGACAGGCCCTTCCAGACCTCCTGGCTGTGCCAGGATAAGAGGCTGTCCCTGGAACACACAGCCCTGACTCCCTGCTCGGGCCTGGCCATTCCACCTGCTCCCCATGACCTCTGTTTGCTGGAAGCTTTTCTTCTCTTCAGGAAGGAGCTGCATTCTCTCTCGACAACAAACTCAGAAATACCAATTTTCTTCTCCTAATAAAGAGGAACGCATTGGGGAGCTAAAATCTCAGAATTAATATTCACATTTTTGACAAAGCCAGGGAACACTGAGTGAGCTGCCACCAAGGCAGCCTCAGTGCAGCGTCCAGAGACGCCTGCCTGAGATGGATCCCTCCTTCCCACACCCCCAAGCCACTCCCACGCCGTCAATCACCTCCCGTGATCCTGCTGCATCGAAGAAACCCAAACAGCTCTGAGGAGGGGAGAGAGAAGAGCTCCCATCAGCAGCTCCTGCATCAGCCAGGGCTGGAAATGAAACAGGGAATGTTCTCCCTGCATTGTCTGCCCATGGCAGTGGTAACGTCCCCACCTAGCAAGAGCTCTCCCCCAGCACAGAAGGGCAGCAGGACACAGGAAAGTTTCAGCTTTCATATTTTTCATATTCTGTTCTGCATTAGTATATAAGCCTGAACTTCAGGCTTATATATAACTTATATAACTTATAAATTGTTAGCAAGTTCTCTTCACAGTTTAGTTAGACAAACAGTTATTTTCCAGCCTGAGAACCAAGGACACTGTTGCAGCTTTACGCCCAAAAAGTATAAACAACAGTGAATTGAGGAGCACAAACTGGGAGGATGGAACTACATAACCTGAAGCTGTAATTGGACAATTAACCCCAATATGGAAATGTGTGGGAGGATGGAATGTAAGAGAATAGAGATAGTGCTGAAGGCAATCTCACCCCTAAGGAGTTGCAGCTGTACCAATTACCAAGATAGGCCCCAGCTATGTCCAATTAAGGTCTGCCCTTAATAGGTCAGGGCTATAGCCAATAAGGATGGGTGTTATAAGAGTGGGTTGGCTGCTTGAGGAGGGAGATGGAGTTGTTGGCTGTGCTGTGAGGAGGAAGGGGCAGGTGGTCATGAGAGGAGCAGTAAGGGTTAGGTGGCTGTGCTAGGGACAGGAAGGAGTCAGCCGACCATAAAAAGAGGAGTCAGTGCTGCAAGGAGCTGCCCATGAGAAATCGCCAACGAGGTGTGAAAGCTTTACAATATGATAACAACAGAAATGGACCAAAACTTATAAAAGTGTGAAAACTCACAACCATGTGTCCATCTTGGGTGGCGCCACAGTCGGGCTCCTGTACTGCCCAAGATGTAGCCTTTGAAGGCCTTCTAATAAATCCCTACTTTGTTCCTTTAACACTGTCCAGCCTGCTCCAGGCAACCTCTCAAGGCATCGACAGACACTCTTCACTGGGCACTCTTTATCAAACACTCAACACGTTTCCCAGTTTCTCTCTCTGGGAGCAGCCCTGTGCTCTCTGGGCCTGAATCCGGAAATTACTGCCCATCGTGGCACTCCAGAGCCACTTTATCAGGGCAGAAGGGCCTCTCCCACAATAAAAGGATACTGGATTTTACTGCTGCTTCCCTTTGTTTGCAAAGTTGAAATGAACTCAGGTCTGCAGGGGCAGCTCTGTCACTCCAAGGCTGTTTGCCTGCAGTTCGGAGGTGCTCACAGCTTTGGGAACCCAGCTCTGCTATTGCCAGTATTTGCCAACATCATGAGAAGGACAATTTACAGTTCCAAGAACAGAGTTCCAAGGGTTTGCCTGATCCAACAGAGCAGAAGAAACAAGAGTGCTAAAGGAGAGCTTCTCCAAGCAGAGCATCTACAGTTGAATTACACAGGTTGCTCTGCCCAGAGATGTTCTTCTCCAGATCAGCTCTTCATAATATGATCAGTAAGTGATTTTAGGAAATACATCTGTACCCGAGCTGCTGTGCCACAGAACCAGGGAGCTGCTCTCTGACAGCTCCACCTTCCTATTAAGCAATAATGACCCAGGATATGTGCATTTTAATTAACACATCCATTTTTTGAGTGGATGTTGCCTCACATTCCTTTCTCAAGCCAGGATGACCAACAGTTTAATTACAGGGAATTGTTGCTTGTTGTGTTACATCTAAACATCTTTTAAAAATGCCAAGGGAATGAACCAGCACCCCACCAGAGTGAGTTGAGAGCCTGGGATGCAGGTCACAGGATTTTGCCACGTGAGTAGTGAGGACACCTCATGGATGCAAATTTCATCCCATTTATTTTGACAAGTTACCCAACAGCAACACGGACAAGGTGAATATATGTTAATAATATCCCCCTTGGAATCTGCCCTGTGAAAGCCCAGGATGCTGCTGCTGTCCCAGTGCTGCTCAGCCCAGCACTGGCACAGGGCAACACCTGGCACTGAACTCCCCGTGACTCTGATGTACCAAACACCACGCAGTCACCAGCAGTTTAAGATGCAGCAGCTTGCAAGTATTGCTCTATTTTTTACAGAAAAAGCACATGACACAACTCCAGGGCATCAATTACTCCAGATTTTTTGATAGAAGGTCATTGCTTTATTGCGTCCCAGGAGACCAGAGAAAAGTGTTAAATCTTTTCATACTTCAAACCTTTGCCCTCCCTGAGGGCAGGATCTGCCTGCACAGGAAGGAGCAGGGCAGGACTGCCTGAGGAACTGCATACCCAGCCTTGGTTTATGAGCAGCAGCACAATCAGCTGGCTTAGACACAGCTCCAGGGCACTGCAACGGAAGCTCTTCCATTAATTTTAGCAACTGGGTTTCTTGTTTGGCTTCCTCTATTCACAGACCTTCTCCAACACAGCTCTCCAGTTCCTGGAGGTCTGAAAACCTTCTGGAGATGGTCAACATGGGTGTTTGATCACAAAACTCTGGTCTCTACCAGAGAACTCCCCTGATGTGAGACAGCATCCTGAACACATCACGCAGAGGCCCCAGGCTGAGCCTCATCCTTCCAAAAGCCACTGCAGTTCCCAAGATCTCTCCCACTGCTCAGGGGTGTCACTGCACCAGCTCTCCCTAAAGCTCGTCCCCTCCTGCACTTGTGAGGGCACCTGAACACATCCACCAACCCTGGATCAAAAAAAAAAAAACCCTCCATGACGTGGGGACCGACATTTTAGGTTTTCTTCGTGTAAAAAAAATTAATTAATGGTAATTTCATTGCACTGAAACTACGTCCTGCCTGGTGGGTAATTCAGCAAAACAGAAGTGCCACTATTTTCTATCAACTGCTTTTCTGTGGACTCAAGCAGATCTGCTTTTATGGCAGAACTTCTTCCAAATTCAGACCCCTAAGCCTCAGGGGTCATTCTCCTGAATGACCTCTGTGTCTGAAGCACAGAACCCAGAACAGGAGAGGAAAAGAGAAGATCTTGCTGTGCTCTAGGGAAAAAAAATTACAAGTAATACTTACAAAGTTCACAATTTAAATGATCCTCAAAAAGATTATCTGACCTTTTTAAAAGACTTTTTCCTACTAAAAAAATTATTACGTAAGTTTAATTATTCTGGCAGGTCCACATAATAGGTGTGACACACCCGCACCCCAAAAACTAGAGATGGAGAGGCAGCAGTGACATCTCCCTTTGGCAGTGACTTTTTAAGCACAAGCTTAGGACACTGCTTCTGCAACACTGAGCCAAGCAACAAAGTAATCAAAGATGACAGGGCCAGATATGCCCACAAACATTCACATGGTCCTCAGAATTTTATTCTAAATAATTTTAGAGTTTTCAACAAATTATGTGACTTAATTTTAAATAATTCAGCAAGGTAGAAGTTCTGAAAGCAGGTCACAAGCTGATTTGTGATGATTTCACAAGACAGTTACGAGGTTGCAGAAGTGATTACAGAAACAGAGATTCAGGTAGTTTTCTCCCATTTCCCTGAAACATTGCTAAAAACCCATTTCTTCATATTACACGCTAGGAAATACTAAAAAAAACTAAGTGACGATAGCAGGAACAGTACCAGGCTGCAAGAAGGAGCTAAGTTGATTCATAAACCTTTCTTTAGTTGCATGACAACCCCTGCATCTCTGAAGGCTGGTTCCATATGTTATCAGAAATCACCTTACAGCTTTAACCCATCAACATAAAGCCCAGCCCCCATCATTTCAAAGTCCCTACCCGAAACCATCCAACCGAAAACCACATTGTTTACATTTTAAGTATTTTTAAATAATCCAAGCAAATAATAAGCCAAATGTTATTAACTGCCTAGTGCTGTTTCAGGTACATTATAAGGATGAAATGTTAGGAAGGAATTCCTCCCTGTGAGGGCGGGCAGGCCCTGGCACAGGGTGCCCAGAGCAGCTGTGGCTGCCCCTGGATCCCTGGAAGTGCCCAAGACCAGGCTGGACGGGGCTTGGAGCAACCTGGGACAGTGGAAGGTGTCCCTGCCATGGCAGGGGTGGCACTGGGTGGGTTTAAGGTCCCTTCCAACCCAAACTATTCTGGGATCTGTGCTGGCTGTAGGAAGCACAAGAGAGCAGGGTCATGCCAGCACTGCCTTTGGCAGCACAGAACACCGAGGGCCTCAGTCTGTCCTGCTGCACCTCTGGACTGGACACCTGGTGTCACCAGATGCCAGCAGGACCCTGTGCTCAGTCACAGGCTCTCGAGAGGAGTGACAGCACCACTCTGCAGGGTCAGACACCATCCAGCACCTGAGTGAATCCAAAACCATTTCCAACCCAACACAAAGGGAATCTCTTCTGAGGAGCCAACAGTGCAGAGTCTGCTCTCAGTGGGCTAAAGCCAGCACTGCCCCAAAGGAGCCCCAAACAGCAGAGGAACAAAAACAGGTGTGGTACACCAGGGACACCTCCTAAAACAGCCATTATTTCTAACCATGAACTGTTACACAAGTTCAGCAATTACAAATGTCATATTCCTTAAAGAAAACCACACCAGTGTCTCTGCTCAGGGATCCTCACCAACATCCACATGAACACCCCGCACACACAGGGTGTCAGAGGAGCCAGCAGCACTGACCCACCTGCCCCACCCCAGTCCCATGGAGCTCTCCAGCCCGTGCAGACACAGGCAGAAATGCAGCTTGTGCTGAATCCACAGCTTAACACTTATTGGAACAAAGCACAGAAATCTTCTGGCCTTTCTAGATCCCTTTGGGAACTAATTACTGATGTAGTTCAAATCAGTTAGTTACAGACAACACCAGTGAACGTTCAGGGGTCCATTTGGTACAAGAGGTCCATAACCAGCTACAGACACAACAGCTTCCCACCACTCCCTCTCCTGCAGATGCCTCTCTGCTCTGCCTGCATGCCTAATGATCCCCACACAGAGATACAGAATAAATTATTACAGAAACAGCCATTATTTCTAATCATCATAAACTGTTTTTCCTGTAAACTTCAATCACTGCTAATCACCATCTCTTCCTTGCCATGGAGAGACCCAGTGCAATTAGGGGAGCAGTTACACACCTGAAACAGCATCACACAATTAATCAGATTTGGCTTATCATTCACTTGAATTATTCAAAATGTTACTAAAAGTTTAAATATTTTGTCTCTCTGGTACATCAGGACAGCCATTCATTTCTCCCTGTGAGAATGTACGTGCACAAATCGAATCACACCAGTCCAGTAGAAGAGATTAAGCTCTAAATGGCATTGCAGAACAGATTTGCAGGGCAGGAGGAGTCACTGAAGCTCCTCTTCCCACCTTGCAGGTTGAAGCACCTGTTAAAAGCGCTGACAACAGAACAGCACCTGTGTTCCAGCATCAGCCTCACCTGTTGTGCCTGGAGATCTCACACACCTCCCTCCTCCCACCAACTGTTCCGTGTTTACCCCGACACAGCTCTGGGGTCACAGCCCTGGGTGCTGCTGCCTGCTCCCCCTGCTCCTCAGCCTCCCCAGCACTGCTGCTGGCCCACGGGCCAGCTGGAAGGAGCAGGCAACTCCCTTGGTAGCTCACAGGGAAAGCATTCAAAGGATCAGACCTAGCTTGGAGAATGAGATGGAACACTCAGCTTAAGGATTCTCTCTGCAGCATTAAATAACCTGATAATTCTGCAACAACTGCATTTGCAGACAAATCATGAAAACACTGAATACTGAGAAGCTTCCTGATAACCCAAGGAGAGCATCACTCATCCAACTGCCAGATTAGGAGGCAGCTAAGCATCAATCTTTCCATTAAATTCACATAAATCCCCTTTTCCTGCACCAGGCTCCCAAGCTGGTCAAACAAAGGCACATTTTTCTCACATCTTTTAGTAGCAGAAAAGCTCAAAGCAGAAGAATAAAGTTGAGGTTGGTCCTTCTCCTTCCTCCCCACATCCCCAGTCACCAATCCCAGCACTCAAGAGCATGCACCAGGCTGTTCCCTGAGGACACAGCTGGGAGGGCTCAGGGGAGCAGGGGCAAGGCAGGAGCACTGCAGCTGGGCTGGGTTAGGCCCAAGGAGTCTCAGAACCACGTTCAGTGTGGGTAAAATAATCTCACCACTGACCAGAGCACTGGGCTCCTGTTCTGGGCAACAGAACGCTGAAAAAAGCCAGTCAAGGCTCACGGATTTCCCTGGGCAAGTGCAAAGGGTGAGATAAAGAAAAGAAGGTGCAAGGAAGAAGGTGAGACCAGGAATCTGGAGCAGGGACAGAGGAAAAGCTCTTAATGAGAGACAGACCAGGAAACGTGGGGTTTTCCTCAATTACTCAGCACATTTCAGGGGTGGCAGTGGAGCACCTGAGATGCACAGCACATCACAGGGTCAGATTCCTCACCCCTGCTCTGCACCACAGCACTGCACCAGCTGCTCTGCAGCCACCAGCCCAGCACAGCACAAAAAGCACTTAGAAAACCAATTCCCCAGCATCCCAACCACTGAATGACTTGGCCTAGAGACAAGATTCCAGCCAGAGGCGAGCCTGAATGAAAAATGTGACTTTCCCAGGCTGATACCCAGCAAAGCATGACTGAGCTCCTGGCAAAGAGCAGAGCAATTCAAACACATCCTGCAGCACCTGGACACCTGAAAAAGAGGGGATGTGCAGGCACCACAAAAAGGGATTTCACAGATGAGGCTGTTCCTTCACATTTTAAAGCCTTTCTGGCCACTTGCTGATGTGATCTTTTAGGGATCTTTTTAAATCTTAAGGGATTTTTTTTTTTTTAATTAAAACAGAATAAAAGCACTGCACAACCCTTAAGGTGTTTCCACACAACAAAAGGTTGTGTGGATCCACATTATAAAACAACACCTGGCTGGTTCCCACAGGAGAACATCTCCCTGTATCCCACAGCACCAAGGGGTCGCCAGGGCCCCACCGCACCTTTAGGGGACCCTAAAATTTTGCTGCACACGCCATGGAGACAGGGGCACCCCAGACTCACAGAGGCCCCTCAGGGAATCCCAAAATTCTGCCCCACATCCCGGAGCACCAAGGGCTCACCCCCTGTCACAGCATCCCTAAAGGTCCCAGCCCATAGGGGTGGGTTACCAGAGCTTCAGAGCACCCCGGGCTCTGAAGTGACCCCAAATCCTGACAGCAGCACCGAGACACCCTGGGCTTCACTGCACCCTCAGGGGACCCCACAATCCTGCCCCACACCACAGGGAGAGGCAGCACCCCAACTCCTGAGTGAGCCCTAGACACTCGTCCCGCAGCACCAAGGGGTCACCACAGCCTCTGAGCACCCCCAGGAAACCCCAAAATCCAGCTCCGCACCCCACAAGGCCACTGCAACCTCACGGCAGCCTTAGGGAACCCTAAATCCTGCCTCACACCCACATAGAGAGGGGTCACCCTGCTCCTGAGGGAACCCCAGTCCTGTCCCACACCCCTCATTGCCAAGGGGCCACCCGGCTCCCACAGCACCCCTGGGGGACCCTACAATCCTGCCCCACTGGGAGATGGGTCACCCTTGCCCCGGCTCCTGAAGGAACCCCACTCCTGTCCTACATGCCACATCACCAAGACGGCACCTCAGCCTCCCGAAAGCCCCGGGGAACACCGGGAGAGGGGTCACCCCCCAGCCCCCCACACCACTGGGGGATCTCCACAGCCCCACGGGACCGTCAGGACCCCCCACACTGCTGGGGGCGACAGGGTCACCACAGCCTCACAGCGCTGCCGGGGGACCCCCCAGGGCTGAACGGCCTCCTGGCAGCGGGGCTGCGAGAAGCTCGCAAAGCCGCCGCGGCGTAGGGAGGAGCAGGAGCGGAGGAGGGGGCAGGGGATGGGCGATAGCGGCCGGTCCGTGTCCCCCCCCACTTACCCGCCCCGCCATGTTGCCGCAGCGCCGACCGACAGGCCCTCCCCGCGGCCGCCAGGGGGCGGCGCAGCGCAGGCGCCGCGNCCGGCTTTCCATTGGTCGCTCCGCCCGCCGCTCAAGGCACGGACGGGTGCGTCACGGAACGCCCCACCCATCGGCCTGGCGGTGAGGGGCAGGTCGTTCTGCTGTCAGTCATCAGGAGGGCCGCGGGGATTGGTCGGTGGGGCGGGGTGGGCGGGGCCGAGGGTTGCGGCCGTTCCGGTGTTCCCGGGGGCCGAGCGCGGGTCGGGGGAGGACACGGGAGGTGCCCGGCGGGGAACGCAACGGCGACTTCCAGGGGGTCC
>WBNO01015011.1:292939-315304 GCA_013400575.1 Peucedramus taeniatus
GGGGGGCTGAGGCTGGATCTGTGGGTGCACACTGTATTTCATATTTCTTCACTATACTTTTTGTGATGCCTCCCATTCCAGTCCCAAGGGTACACAGTTTTACATTGTTTTCCAAAAACCTTGGGCTGTTCTTAAATCCTTGTGGTAAGGTCCAGCATAATTTAGTCTTTGGCTCCATTTGTGGATTCGCCCATTCAAATTCAAACAGCTCCTGACTTTGGTGTCCGGTGGGATGCAAAAGAAAGCTTCTTACAAGTCCAGTACCAATACTTGTTACTATGCCTGTGTAGGCCTTTTTGGGGGGAGTCTCTAGTGGTCACTGGGTGGCTGGGGAGGTACCCCTTACTCAGTTTCCAGCAAAGGTCAGCTCAGAACACACAGAACACAAGGCTGAGATACAAAGAAGTTGTGATGTGCAGCTCCAGCACCTTCTTCTTAAACAATTGCCAGGCAGGATGTAAAATACGAAAGCTTTCCATAAGCCTTAAGCAACACTAGTTTAGCACACCTGAGAGCATCTGTTTGTGTTCAAAAGAGGGGTGAAAGGTGAGAATGATACCATCAGCTTCCATCTGCAACAGAGAGCAAGGGAAGGGACAGAGAATTCTGCTTAAGGACTCTGAGAATTCTGCTTAAAGACATTAACATGGCCTGAAATAGTTGTGTTTCAAGTGTGTGGCTTGCTTACTTCTCATGTGCTGGTTCCTCCAAGAGTGAACTCAGTTACAACCATGTACAATGACAAAATGACAGTTTGGTGTGTTTCATATTAAATAAATGCTTTTATTGTACATTAAATGCAGAATGAAGAAAATGTGGAGTTACCTCAGACCTACAGTTCTTCCCTTTCAACATCAGAGTACTCTGCACCCATGGACCCTTCCCTTTTGTACCCCCCTTGGTCTACGTGTACAGATGACACCAAGCAGCCTGCTGCTCCTCAGATTAACCTGAAGTCCAGGTAGTCATCCTTGACAGGGTGTGTGTGTGTGTGTTGCAGTAAATAGATTATATTTTTCTGTTTAATTTAATGTAGAAAGTACTTTGAATGAAAAAATTATTTTTATTAATGCACTGTTGGTTTTCAGGATTCAGCCCGAAAGGAATGATTATGGCAGTGAAACTGATTTATATGGACTCGTGTCAAACATCTTGGAAGAACAAGACAAACCACAGCCGTGCTTTGCTGAGGGGTGAGTGAGGTGCAGGTGACAGAAGTTCTCCTCTCTGATCTTACTGTGCTCCTGAGTCAGCTCCATCTGCTGCTGGCCAGGCCCGTGCTCTGTAAGCTTCCCCTCCCTTCCCCTCATCTTCCAACATTTTGCTTGGGATACTTGGAAGCTTTTCTCAAGGCACTTAGATTGCATGGCAGCTTCTGGCTTTCTGGTATTTACAGAACTTGTTAATTGGCATTTTTTTAATAAGATCTTAACAAGTGTTGTGGACATGCTGTATTAAAATGAATCCCCTGGATGTATGCCTTGGTCTGTTTTTTTATTTTAATCAAGACTGAATTCAGATTTTAGGTTTCTTTCTTAATTAATGTCAGAAAAAATACACAGACTCCTTCACATTTGTCTGAACTGGCAGGAGAAAATTCCATGCAAAATTAATGTTTCTTGCTGTTAGTGCTACCTAAGAAATATTTGTGTTTCTAAATGTCAGGTTTATTTTGCCTCTGTTCCTGCACCAGAACAGACAATTCCATAGTCATAACAACATGACACAGAAGGGTGCAGGTCCAGCATCCCCATGATACTTACAGAGCTCTCTGTGTTTTCCAGGTCTAAGAGACAAGACAAGGGAGCACAGCTCTTAGGTTCCCAAGCCAGGCACTGCTTTTCCATTCTGTCTTCTCAAACAATTCCAGTGATTTCTCTATGTGTGCTCAGTTATGTGGCTGAAATGAGGGAAAACTTCAGAGTCAATCTTATTATGACAAGACAACTCATTAATTCCTTTGCTATGGACAGGCAGGGCTGGTTCAGTGCTCCCAGATTTGGCCTGCAATGGCTTTCAGGAACAATTTCCCCTTTACTTAGTCTGTTTACAGTTCTCTCTGGCAGTCAGGGATTGATGCTCCTGTGTTAATTCATGCTGGTTAGTGGGAAGAAATAAGGTGTGTTGGGATGCTGCCTCTGGCTTAACCTGCAGGAAGCAGTGCACAAGTGAGGTGAGAGAGAAGCATTTCCTCTGGAGTGCTGGGGACATGGCTTTGGAAGACTGAGGGGAGTCTGGAATCCTGAACTTGGTGCTGAACCAGGAGTATTTTGGTGATGATGGACAGGAATGATGGACCAGGGTTTGAGGTGTACACATCCCTTGCAGCTTGAAGGCCTGTCCATAGCTCGTGAGCCGTGGTGGTGTGTTTAGACAAGGCAGAATCCGTTTTCTCAGCTAGATATGGGAAACTGAAAATGACAGGACTGAGTAGAAGTTGAAGTCAGACATCTTGTAATCATTCGAGAGAAATTTTTTGGGAATAATTTGTTTCTTAAACCTTGTTTTGTACTTGGGAATGAGGAGCAGCAGCACAGATCAATGTCTAACCATGTGTTTCTTGTTTTTCAAGGAGTTGCCCTTCCACCCTGAAGTCAGTGTGGCCGGTGAACACGACCAGAATGGAGCACCATGACCTGTTGCCAGAAGCCAGGAGGGCAGTTGTTGGAGCAGTGCCCCAGCAGGGTTTCTATGGCAGTGAGTCCCTCCCTGCTCCTGACAAGCAGTTCCTGCAGAGTCCCACTCTGGTGGCACAGCAGAAAGCAGACGATTGTTATCGCGGCTTTGCCGGTGTGGACCTGGAAGAGCAGAGCTTGTACTCTGCCAGGAGTGATCGTGCCAATGGCTGCAACTTGCAGGCTAATGAGAGTATGAAGACAACACCTGTATATCAGAACTACCCCTACCTGAAAAACACCTTTGCAGCCCAGACTGGGTACTCAGAAGCAATCAAAGACTCGGGAGCTGATGCTTATTCTTATGGAAGGGAGAAGGTGTGTCCCAAAGGAGCAGATGCACAGGTGCACCCAAAGCGGGCAGAAACATTCCTTCCACAGTGTCACAGATACAATGAGAACACAGATTTTACCAGATACACTGAATATTCTCATGCTGGTAAAGCAAAGCCCAACAAGGGCACCAGTTGTAGCATCCAAGAAAATAGAAAGCTGGTAAATGGAACCCCTGAGGCACCATCCCTGGATGCAGAGCCCTATGCTAAATTATTTCAAGTTAAATCAGGAACTCAGAAAAAATTTGAAGACACAATTTCAGATCAGCACGACTTTACATTTCCCAAGTCTGTAGGACTTGTATCAGAAAAACAATTTGCAAGCGAATCTTCCTTCGGCACTGATTTTGGGCAAAAATTTGAATATGGACTAAAATCTTTTGCAGCTTGTCCAGGGAATAATGGTGTGGAAAAGCAGCAGTTTTCCAAGGCCGATCTTCAGAATCCTGAATTCTATAAATCGCTCCCACTGTTGCCCAATGCAGCAGGCTCTAGCGCCAGGCCAGGGTGGATGAACATCCAAACCAAACCCACGGCTTCTGGCCCCTTCCAGAATCCAAGTCCTTTGTTGAAACTGAATAATCAGTCACCTTCATTTCCAAAAAGCTCTCGTCATTCTAATGAAGTTTTTCAGTTGCCATCTTCAAATTTGCCTTTAAATAGTAATTTACTTCACAAGTACTGTCAAGACAACCCATTCCTCTCCAGCCTTGACTTTGGCTACAGCACTGCAGAGCGAGCTCGGGCAGCTGCGTGCATGGAAGCCCTGGTAAGGGGTGGGGAAGAGAACCTCATTGAGTACCTCAGTGAGAAGAAGTTGAAGCAGCCAAATGGATTCTGTGACAGTTACTTGGCTCAGCAGTTGGGGATCATTGACAATCTGAACAAACAGCGTTTCCAGCTGAAGCCACAGAGCGAGCACTGTGATTTGGAAGGGCAGAACCAGGCAGATGGGGTGTTTCAGGACATGTACCAGGAGTTACTGGAATCTCAGGGGCAGCTGCATCTCGGGGCAGGGAACGGGGACACCAGTGCCATTGGTGCTGGGAGCTGCCTGCAGGCTCCAGGCATTCCCAACTGCATGGTGGGTGACTTCAGGCGGAACCGGCAGCTGGGCCCCAGCACCTTCCCTGTGAGATCTGCTCACCTCTTGGGCCGGTCCATGGTGCCTCTGGTGGAGCCTCACACCTTGTTCTCCCAGGATGATCTCAAACGCCTCTACCCCTGCTTCACGGAGAAGATGTACGGTGACAGTGGCCTTTCTGGTTTCGTGTCAGCATTTGGATTTCAAAAGCAAGTTAAAAGTCGCAGTGGGCCTGCCAGTGAGCTGCATGTGAGACTGGAAGAGTGTTATGAGCAGTGGAGAGCTTTGGAGAAAGAAAGAAAGAAGGTAAGAAAACCTAACTAGAATAATATCACAGATTTGATGTAGATCTCATCCTGCTTGGTGCAGTCACAGATCATGGGTAGTTCTGCTCTTAGGAGTTGAAATGCTTGATGGGACTTCAAAGTTGCAAGTTAGTTTTGGGACAGAAAGTGAAAGGTGTGGAAATTTGTAGCCTGGCTGGAAGCATAGCTAATATATGGAACATTGCACTAAAAGCAGAAATTCAGGGGCTTTTCCAGTCCCAGGGCTGGGGAAGGTGTGTTCATGAGGAACAAAGATGTTCTATACCTATTTTATTAATACAATAAATACAGTACCTCTGGAAGTTTGAAAGCAAATCCAGTAAATATGTTTTGAATTGAAACGAAACTTTAGTTCTTTCAATTCAATTTTTTTAGAAGCTATACTGAATTCCTGCCTCCTGTTTCCCTGAAGGTTTAAACCTAAGATGTATTTGAAGAGGTTCTTTTTTTTTTTTTTCCTCAGAAGCAGAGGCTGAGGGAAGGGTCAGTTAATTAAAATCCTTGCAGTAAAAGGCTCAGGTACTGCTGGGTGAAGCCCTACTACAAGCAGTTGCCTTTTTTGGTCTGTAGGAAAACCTGTCTTAATTTCACCAGTTGAGATGAGGTTTGAATTTCAATACCTGGGGTTGTCTGTGAGGGAAACTGGGCCAAATGTCACCTGGCAATAGTGGGGCCTTTGGCAGTTCTCCTGTGCCAGCCCCTACAAAGAAACCAATTCCAAAAAGATGTAACGTGGGGATTTTTTTGATGGTGTTTCCTGCAAAAGCCAGTAGTTGCTTTGTATAGAGGGGTTGAGGAGGAGTGAGCCCAGGTTAAGGAGGGGAGATGGTGTCTGGGGTGCATGGAAAATGCAAGAGAGAAAAAGCTGGCATGTGCATGGCCAGGGGCCATGGTGGGAGAAATTCAGCTTTATCACAGGATGGTTTGGGTTGGGAGGGACCTTAAAGCTCCCTCAGTCCCATCCCCTGCCACAGGCAGGGACACCTTCCACTATCCCAGGTTGCTCCAAACTCTATCCAACCTGGCCTTGGACACTTCCAGGAATGGGGCAGCCACAGCTGCTCTGGAAAACTTGTACCAGGGCCTCTCCACCCTCACAAGGAACAATTTATTTCTAATATCTAGTCTAAAGCTGCTCTCTCTGTGTGAAGCCATTCCCCCTTGTCTTGGCACCCCGTGCTCTTGTTGATAGTGGACCACTTATGAAACCATCCAAGAATTGCACTTTTAAATCAGTTTTAGGTAATTCTATGTTGTTACAGGTGTTTTAGAGTGACATAACAAGGGGATGAAAGAGATAGAAACTTGGAATCTTGCAAAAAGTTTTCAAAATAGTTTTCCGATAGGTAAATAAAATATAGAATCCTGGAATGGTTTGGTTTGAAAGGGACCTTAAAGACCATCCAGCTCCACCCACCTGCCATAGGCAGGAACACCTTCCACTAGACCAGGGTGCTTAGGATAAAATCTTTCTGTAATTTAATCTGTTCAAAAATTAGGTTAATTGCTGACTGAAACAGTTTGGTTTTAATTTTATGTGTGAGATCCACATCTGTTTGGTCATTTTTTTTCCCTGTAATTCTGACTTGCCTCCATTTTATTTCCAGGCAAAACCAGTACAGGCTGTAGTCAGAGTGAGCAGACATAGCACTGCTGGAACACGGTGTGTTGGCACGATTGCTTTAGTTGAACTGCTTTGAGTAAAGCAGTTGTTCACTTAAAGCAGGTGATTGTCTCACCAGAGGGTTAAATCCCAAATGCCTGAATCCTCATTGTCTCCTTTAAAAATGTCCAAAACCCTGATGGGAAGAAATTGAATCTGATATTTTTTCTTGTTTCTGTAATGAAGCACACTCTGCATGTACATTCTGAGGGAGTTGTTCTTTTGTTTTCCTGCAGACTGAATCAGCTCTTGCTAAGAATTTCCAAGGGAAGAAGGTTTCCAGTACTAACAACATTCCAATTCCAAGGCTGACATCAAATCCATCAAGGGTTGATCGCTTAATTGTGGATCAGCTACGGGAACAAGCCAGAGTGAGTTGTAGGACTAAAAAAAAAAAATCTATTGAACTTATCCCACAGAACTTAGAGTACAGTGTGAGATAGGTAAGATGATCAGAGCAGCTCTTCCTAAAATAGCTTTGTTCTTCATTGCTGTGCAAGGAATAGCATTTCAGCAGTCCCTGTTAGAGCTTCTGCAGCTCCAGGATGCTGTTTCCAGGGAACCACAGAGGGGCTGAGGCTCACAGTTACATCCCCACGTGTCAGGAGGACGTGGTTCCCAGTGCAGGAGCATGCACATGGTGCAGCATCCAGTCCTGGAGCCTGTGCTCAGCTCTCAGGAGTGTTGCATTCAGAGAAGCTCAGCAGGGAAATGTTCACTGTGGATTTGGAGAAACTATGATTGAGGAGGTCTTTGTGGGAAAAATCAGGTTTCGTTAATGTTTGGAAGATATTGACATATATATTTGCCTGAGAGTCAGGTATATTTTAATGCAGAATGATTATTTGATGCACCTTCAGCCTGACTTTCTGTTACCAGTTTGCTGTTTAACCCAGTAAGCAAGGGAGACTGGCATCTGCTGAGCTCTGTGGGCAAACCATGGTGTTGCTGACAGTCCCAGGGTCCTTGGGGAGGTGACAGCTGGGGGAGGAGGGAACACAAACTCTGCCGTCAGAATGGTGAGTGGCTGCTGTGGCCCTCCTGAGGCCCAGAGACCAGAGCCACGGTGCTGGTACTGGAGGCAAGGAGAAGCAGAAACCAACCTGTTCCCCCCTGCCAGGGGCTGTGGGGTGAAAGGGCTCTGGGAAATGCTGGGTTTGGAGGCAGCAGCAGTGCTAGGCCAGCCACTGGGCAGCAGGGGGGAGCAGCAGCCTGTCCTGCCTGCCTCACACAGGAGAAATAATCCCTGGAGCTGTGTCTGCTCCCTCCTGCAGGCTCTGCCTGGTGCTGCTCATCCAGCTGAGGGATGGACTGAAAGACATGGATGGGCTTAGTGTACTAAAACTCCTGCTCTATGAATCCCAAAAGAACAGCCTTCGTTTCCATGTTAAGAAGGCTTGCCTGCCCTCGTCCTGGTAATTCAAAATTGCCTCCAAAATACTGCTTAAGCCTCTCTAGCCATTTGAGGAACCAAACTTCAGGGTTAGGTACCTTGTTAGTTAGTTTTAAGGATGCTCAACGGCAGAGTGGGGCTGTTAAACCTGGATTCTAACATCAGAAATCTCGGTGATCGCCAGAGAAGAACCCTGGTACAAAGGTTTGAGTGGAAGCTGAGTTGGCTGAATCTGGGATTCACTCTTCATAGCTGGAGCATCCAGTTAAATCTTCTTGACAGTCACGTGCATTCCTTTAAGACATTAAGCGTAGCCATGGCCCGAGGAACATCCCAGTTTGGGGATTTTTAGTTTCTCTTTTTCTGCAGACCAGTAACCAGATTCTCAGCATTATGTGACTGTGGCTGAGAAGTCACTCACCACAGGGAAACCCACAAGTGATGTGGCTGGTGTAAGATAAGACAGAAAAGATGAACTTATTCAGTGGACTAAACAAACCTGAATTATTTCTGAATGTTTGTTATAAGCTCCCTTAATGCTGAGTGTTCATCCCAAAGTCAGCCCACACATGGTTCCACAGCAGCTTTCCCTTTCCCAGTGCAGCTGTGACTGCTGCTGGCCCAGGCCGCCCTGCACAGCACAAGGGCCCATCTGGGTTTTCACCCAGAAATTGCAGCAGTGCTGTGAGAAGGGAGGACCCCAGTGCTCTGGATTCAGGGAAACGCACATTGTTCTGAAACCACCTTTTGTTCATGGATGTCTCAAAACTGTACAGATCTGGTACTAACCAGTAACCTGGGGGTCCTTACTGGAGTGTTGTAGCTTTGCTGTTGTGCTTTGCACACCCACCTGTACCACAGCTTTGGAGATCAACAAATCCCAGAGAAGAACTTAAAACTGCTTCAGCTGTAACTTCATGAACTGTTCTCAAAAGGAAATAATGATTATAATTAATCTATTATCCCTAGTTAGTTAATTTTCTTGTAAGTGTGGATGAGTACAGTGTGAACCCCTGTAAGATGGGAATTGTTCATTAGGTTGTGACTTTACTGGGGAAGATGGAGCGCCTGCGCAGTTCTCCGCTCCACGCCAACATCTCCACTGCTCTGGATAAACACCTGGAGTCGATCCACGTGGTGCAGGCTCGCAGGAAGGATGAAATTGTCAGTGCTTCCAGTCGGCAGCGGCATGGCCCTCCCAGGTGCCAGGATGAGAGAGGTATAGCTGTGCTTATGTAGCTTTATAAAGTAGCTGGGAAACTGAACACATCTTGCAAAAATAAGAGAGGGGGGTTGTAATTCAAGTTTTAACTTACTTTTCAATGTTAGAGCTTTGTCAAAGGCAGACTGGGTGAGGTTTGGATGAGGGTTTGAGGAGACACTAAGACTGGGTTTTACAGATAAATAGGTTAAATCAATTTGTAGGTGGTCATTCAATTAATAAACTAGCAAGAAATAACAATTAGTGGGGTTTTTTGATAACACATTCATGGATTGGAGGTGTTACTAAGCTATTGCCTCTTGCTTCTCCCTGTCCCTCATATTCCTCTTCCTATAAATCTTCCAGCTCTGTCTTTGTCTAGAACTTCCTTGGTATCTCCATGCCGAATCTGCCTGAAGTACCTTAGTGACCTAAGTGGCCTTAGGTTACAAATGGATTTTCTCTTCAAGCATCTTCTGTCTTAGACTGGCATAATTACAAATCATATTTTGGATGGATGCACAAAAATACAATGGGCAAAATGTTTTCATTCTTAATGGCCAAATATTCAGCTTAATCTTTCACCAGTGCACAGGCAGAGTGGCAGGTTCCCTTGTCTCTGAGATGGGAGTCAGGGTAAATTCCTGCTCCCTGTGACTCTCTGACCTCCTACCTTGTGTCAGAAACTGTCTTACATTTCTGAATCTTCTGATCTCTTCTGCTGTTCTTTCTACATCTGAATTACAGGGATTATTTTACTTATTTGGGGTATCTCATCATGCAGTTCTGTAATGCTGAAGTTTACCTCAGAAGAAACACTGCAGCATTCTTTCTTTTCACCTGTTCCCCATCATTCTTGTTTCTCTTCACCTTGACTGAAGATTAGGGGACTTGTTAAGGTGAAGGGAGTTTTTTGGGTGTTGAAGCCCATGAAAATAATTGTTTTTACCTGGCACTATCAGATCTGTGAGCTCCTTGGAACAGAGTAGTCTGGGAAGGAGTTGTCAGACCTGGAGATCCAGCTTCTTGGTGCAGCTGCTGGGAGAGGAGAGGAGAGGAGGCTCTGCTAACTGGGATCTGATTACTTACCTGGAGGGGTGGTGCTTGGTCCTCTGCCTCCCATCACTGTCTTGCGGTGTTGAACCTGGAGCAGCAGTTGGGGAGGATTTTTTTTTTAACAGTAAATTATTGGATGCAGCAACTGTATTTGCTCTGTCAGGCAAAACCTTGAGGGAAAGGCCTGAAGCTGTTCTGGTTTGTTCAGGAGCAGGTCTTGCCCAGCCCTGTTTCCACAGCATCTTTCTATTCCATCTGATCTGATATTAAGCATTTATTGCAGAATGGCTTGGGTGGGAATGGTCCTTAAAGCTCATCTAGTTCCACCTCTGCCATGGGCAGGGACACCTTCCAGTATCCCAGGTTTCTCCAAGCCCTTTCCAACCTGGCCTTGGACACTTCTAGGGGTGGGCATCCACAACTTCTCTGGACAGCCTGTGCCAGAAAAACGGGACCACGGCCCAGGTGACCCTTTACAGCTCCATGGTTCAACACCCATTCACAGAAAATGACCTGTGTGCTTCAATCCAATGCCCCAAACCAGCTGTTCCTTCACCCATGGTAAGGATTTCTTGGCAGGACAGGTGAAGGACCCTGCTATGACCCAGAAGGGGAGGGCCCAGATGCTATTAGTGTGTGTGTACACAGAGCACCCCAGCCCTGGGGTGCAGCTGCAGCAGGAAGGTGCTGTAACAAACTCAGAACCTAAAAACCGCGCACCTGCCTCGCTGTGTGAGGGCAGAGAAGTTCAGATCCAGCTTTTATAAACCTGTAAAGGGACAGGCAAGGTCAGACAGGACAGGGACTGAAGGTGTGGGGCGAGGACAGTGCTCCAGGACTAAAGGGCCGTTTCCTCCCTCTGCAGTGGTGCTGGCTCTGGCCGCGGCGCTCCGAGCCCTGTGCCTGGCCACGCGCAAGGTGCGCACCGTGCTGTGGTGCGCCTTCCAGATGACCCTGCCCAAACCCTCCGCTGGCAAACGGGCTCGGGAGAGACTTCCTCAGGAGGGGGCAGCGCCTGAAGAGAAACGAGCCGAGACCCCCCCCGCTGCGGCTGCGGCCCCGCGAGGGCCCAGGGAAGGGGGGGCAGAGGGAGCCCCAGGGCCGTGCACGGACCTGCTCCGCAGTGTGTATGAGAGAGGAGACATGAATTCCTCATAATATTTGGTTCTTTTTAGTTACTTCAAAGTTTCAACTGCTAAAGTTCCTATTTAAAACTATATCTTGATGAGAAGTGAAATTTGCCTTAAGGGCTCTCAGGTTAAGCTGTTAACGTGATGGGCAGGGTCAGAATGTTGTAAAGCCAAACTGGTGAATGTTAACTTAAAAAAATAATCAGACTAATTCATTGACAGCCAAGATATTATTTAACTCCTGCAGGTGAAGCCTGGTGTCCAACTCTCCCCATAAACTCCTTTTAGTTTTACTTTAGGAAATAGGTTTTTAAATAATGATTCTTAAAGACTGTGGTGTGACGGGGTGTGAGGTTGGTGTCAGATCAGATTGTGATGTAAAATGGTTTCCTTATTGAACTAAAACCTGGAAACAGAAAGAAAAAAGGCTAGGAATACCCAATATTCATGTAAAACTAGATATTTAAAATACAAATATTTATGAATTTGATATTTTAAAGTCTACATTTGGGAAAGGCAATATGCACCAGGTGCCACTAAATTACAGTAGAGCAGAATTGCTGTGTGAAACCATGAATTTAGTGAATGTGTTCAGATATTTGGAATGCTCTTGGGAACAAATGAACTACTGTTGTAAAGTATTTAAGCATAATCAAACTACGACAGGCAGACAGGATTGTCCTGCAGAGCTGTGAAGGAGCTTCAATAATGAGCATTGTTTTTAATTTAACTTCAGAAAAGGTCGTGCCAAGTTCTGAAATTTGGATTTTCTTAAAGTTACTAGTTTGGTTTGAAATTTGATTGTCAGCTTCTAGACTTCTTAGTTCCCTTCTGCATTTGGGCAGCTCCCAGCACTGGCGTTTGCTTGCAGCTCCCAGTCTTTAGGAGCAGGAGTGATGGACTCACCAGCACCCAGTGCTGGTGCTCAGGACAGAGTGGCCTTGGGAAACCCACTTTAACCAGTGGGTTAAAGTGACTGAGCTGACCATGCCTGCACACCCTGGTACCAACATGGCTCTGTTCTTCCTGCTGCTGGGAATGCTGGTAGGCAGAAGGGGTGATGGCATCAGATAAATTGTCATTAGATGATGTGCAGAAATGACTGAGAAAGGCTCAGCAGAAGGTGGGGTGTGATCACGGCAACGACAGAAGTGCTGCCGGGTGAGTGGGGCAGAACCAAGCACAGCTTCCTAACAGCCACTGCACTGGGGGTTGTTCAGTTTGACCCAGGCTGTGTTGATGTTAAAGCAAAACTGACTGTGCTGACTGGAGTTGTCTATAAGAAATAAATTCATTTTTGTTGAAGAGCTTCTGTTCTGCAAGTGTGTTTCCAGGCCGGGCTCTTCGAGCCTGAACCGGTACCAGGGGGAAGCATTCAGTCTGTTATGGAACTGTGTTCAGGATAAAGCACAGGGGATGCTGAAATCCCACTCTGGAGACAGCTATGACCATTACATCGGACATGCCAAGGGAGCCAGAGTAGGGAATGCTTCTTCCCTGCAAATGTCTCAGCTCCAAGCTCTGCACTGCCAGGGAAGGCTGATGCAGCAATTCTGTCATCTGCACTGGGAATCTTAAGGGTGAGTCCAGAGTATTCCTGCTCTATAAATAACTCTGTGCTGTCAGTGCCAGCTGTGCACTGCTGACTGTCCTGAATGGAGCAGCAGTGGTTGGAGCTCCAGAAGCCAAGCTGCCTGCCTGGGCACCTGATCCATGGCACAAACTGCTGGCATGGGAATGGGTGGGCCCACAGTCCTGGGGGGCAGGGGGCAGTACCATGGGGTGGGCAGCGGGGGCAGCCCTGCAGCCTCATGGGCTGGGAAGCATCAGCTCACTTTGAGTTTCCAACACCACTGGGGGTTGCCAACACCACTGGTGCTGCTCCTGGCCATGGTTCCACTGTGCCCCAGGACAGCTGCTGGAAGCCAAAGGGCTGGACTTGCCCTTGCTCCTGATCCCTCCCTGACAGGGCCTTTCCCAACAGCAGAGTGAGGTTTGGCCAGACAGATGTAACAGCCTGGCCCAGCCCTGTGCCTGGCTGGGAGAGCAGGGGACAATGGTGCCTGCAGAGGGATCAGCAGGACTGTGTAAGCCAGTTCCCACTCTGTGTGTGACTCTGCCCTTCTTGAATCCATGCAGACTCCTATGGATGTGCACACACGGTGTAGCCTGTTGTTCCTGGACAGGCTCTGGAGTGCAGCAGTGGGCGGAATGGGCTCAGGGCCTCCTCTCCCGAAGAGGTGAATGCTGCCCTTCCCTGGACCCTCACAACCAAATGTCTCAGGAGGCCATGACAGGCTCAGGTGGGCAGTGCCCTTGCAGGTAGGCAGCTCCAGCCCTCAGCCAGCATTCTCCTTAGAAGCCAAGGGCTGGGCAGTTCAGTGCCAGGTCACACAGAGCTCTGGGAAAAGCCACTTCAGCTGGCAACGACAGGCAGCAGCTGCTGCCAGAGCAAGTGGGGTGCCAGCAGCTGCTGCCAGAGCAAGTGGGGTGCCAGCAGGAGGTGAGATCGCCCATGCTGCCAGCCTCCTGAGCCCAGTGGGTGGCCGGTGCCTCGCCCAGCCTCAGCCCAGGGCTGGTGCACAGGGCTCCAGGGCAACAGAGGAAGTGAGAGCTGGCCTGTGGTGCTGGGGCTGAGTGACACCCCCTCCCTCAGGAGCTGCCCTGTGCCCTGTTCCACTGCAGTCCCACACCCTGGCAGCTGCCTGAGCCAGCTGAAATACCAACCAGGAACCACCACAGGGCACCAGGCCAGGCTGGGTAGAGAGCCCTGGGGAGCAGCACAGCTGGGTCAGCTCCCAGGAAAGAGGGCACCACAGGCCTGAGAAATGAGGCATGAGTGAAGCTGAATTCTGCACCAAGGCACCAACAGGTGACACCTTCAGAAATGCTGCTGCTGGGCAAGGGGCCAGCAAGGACACAGGGCACACCACTGGCACTGCCATCATGAATGGCAACAACACTCAGAGGAACCCGCTTCTTGGCCAATCAAGATTTATTATTTGAGTCCAAAGACAAAGCAGTTGGAGATTCACACACACAGCAGCAGCTTGAGGGGGAGGCCTGGCCCTGGAGTCAGAATGGTGCTGAAAGCGGCGCTGGGTCAGGCACCTTGGGAATGCAGGAGCACAGGAGCTCAGCACAGGTCACCTCACTGCAAACAGGCACCCAGAGCATGCTGCAGCACAGAGACCAGGCCCACCCGTTCCTCCCACAGCCCCTCATTCCCCCTCAGTTCACAGGAATAGTGTTCTCCTTCCTCAGTGGGCAACACTATCACAAAAAAGGCTGGAGCAGCAGGGACGAGCCCTTTGGGGGGAGGAGGAGGATTCAGGAGGAGCACTGCAGTTCCTGGTGGCAGCTGTGCTCAATGGGCAGTGACCCCAGTGCATCCCCAGCTCACCCTGCTTGTGCCAAACCAGCTTCAGATCTTCACCTTGGCAACAGTCATGGAAGTAACAGTCCATCTTCACCCCACAGAACATCAGGGAGCACCATTTTCCAGCTCTCTGGAGTCTTAAAACTGCGTTAGGAGCACGGTTTGCTACTGCTGAGGCCAATGCTGCTGCCCGGGCAGTGTTTCCTTCACTTACAGTCCACAGGTGATGCAGTCACATCATTGCAGCTCACCTCTGTTTCACACTTCTCACTCTTCTGCTGCAGCCCAGCACTGCCCTGTGCTGAGCTCAGCTCCAGTCCTGCTCCCCTAGCCCGAGCAGGGCTGGAGCGCTGGCCTCAGCAGCGCAAACACAAGAATTTGCAAAGATTTTTTTCAAGGCTTGTGTCAATGAATTCATGTGTGCCCTGGGCAGCGTGTCCTGGCTCAGCTCAAACCATGGCCGGTGCAGGGGCTGCTCCTACACCATGCTCTGCTCCCAGGTGGTCAGAAGTAAATATGGATCAATTTAACAACACAGACATAATCACTTCACCCTTCTTTGGTACAGACACTGGCCACAAGCACTGACTGGGACACTGATACCACAAGCACAGGGCGCACTGAGTCCAGGAGCTGCTCAGAGATTCTGTTTGCTATGTAACAAAACAAGAAAAAAAAAAGGCACCACTTCCCAAGAACTGCTCCCGGCCACGTGCCTGAAATCCTTGCTGCTTTTTAAACACACACCGTATTCAGAATTAGTTTTATCCTTTGAGAGTCCAACTGGAAATCACCAGCTACCGCTTCCGCTCGCCCTTCTGTGTTCGTTTCTTCTCCTTCTCCTTCCGCTCCTGCTTAGCCAGCTTGTCCTTCTCCCGCTGCAGTTTATCCTGCTCTTTCTTCTTCTGGAACTCATCCCGCAGCAGCTCCCGCTCCAGCTTCCTGGCGTTCAGGACATCCTCCACGTTGGTGTTTCGGAACAGTGCTGGGACAGGCTAAGGGCCGACAACGCTCTGGCTGAGGTCACGTGAGACTGTGCCTTGGCACATGGGAAGTTTGTTCTACCTCCCCCCTCACCTTCTGACTCCCTGCCCTCACCAGGCAGGTAAGGAATGGGGGAATGAAGAACGCAGAATGGAGAAGGAATCTCTGATTGCTTTTCCAGAAAGAAAAGTCAGGTTGAGAAAACACCCACTCCGAGAGAAGGAAGGGTCTGGAGCACAAGTCCAATGAGGAATGGCAGAGGGAGCTGGGGGGGCTCAGCCTGGAGAAAAGGAGTCTCAGGGGGGACCTTCTCACTCTCCACAACTCCCTGACTGGAGGGTGCAGCCAGGTGGGAGTCAGGCACTGCTCTCAGGGAACAGGGACAGGACAAGAGGAAACAGCCTCAAGTTATGCCAGGACTGGATATTGGAAAAACTGCTTCACAGAGAGGGTGGTCAGGCATTGGCACTTGGGGACAGGGGTTAGCAGTGACCTTGGCAGCGATGGGGGAATGGTTGGACTCAATCCCAGAGGGCTTTTCCAACCTTAGTGATTCTATGTTTTTTTCCTAGAAAAATGAGGTTGCCTACTTTAAGACTGATGTGTAAAAATACATGTCAAACCTCTACAAATCTGAAAGGAAGCAAACACCCAGGGTACAGCCTCGAGTGGATTCACTGCAGCTGTGTGTGACATGTCTGAACACATACATACGTGTACATACATGTGTGTATGTGCAGACAGACAGGTACATACATGTCCCTAATGTATGGACAAGAATAACTTACATTTCATATTTAATTATGTGATAAAACCTGCTTTCATTTTAAATTTGCCAGCTGGGAGCTTAAGGACGGTCCCAATTCTGAGACAGACACGGGCCCCTTGGTCCTGCCCACCCTCAGTGTTCAGCTGCACCACGGCCTGCCAAGCTTTATTCCTGACACGATTTCCCTCTCTGGACACCAATTAACATTAACCTGATGTTCTGGGAGCATTGTCCTTATCAATAAGCATGTTCTATGAAGCTGCAAAAAGGTGGAAGAGGGAAAGAGGGGAGAAGAAGGAAATGAATGGCACGGTTGGTGTGAGCACTGTGCACAGAGCACACTGACTCTCACTGTGAGCAAGGTCAGGGCACACAGAGAAAAAAAAACAATCCCCAAGCTTAAAAGGTGGCCCTACAGAAACGGAGACCAGCACAGGGAGAGAAGGATGGGAAACTCACCATGGAGGCTGCCTGCCTGACAAGCAGCCTGAGTCACCAGGAATTCAAAGGATACATTTTTCTGATCCAATATTTACAGCTGTCGTCAATCCATCCTGTTCATCCCCACCAGTGAGAGAATTAAGGAAACACAGACATCAGTAATGATCTTATGCCTCTCTACAGCCAAACTTCACTCAAACAACCTTATAAAGGCAGGAAGAAACAGCTGGACTCTCACAGACCAGGTATGCACAGCTCCCACCCTCAGCTCCTGCTGCCCCAGGGCCAGATACAGTTGCCTACAATTCACTCTGCTGGGCAGGGAAGAGCTCGTTCTTCAGCACCACAAAGTGTTAACTTCTAACCCTCCCACTCTACACACTCTCTGTAAAGGATTATTTCAGCAGATTTCTCCTGGGAAAGCAAGAGAGAAACTCAGCACCAGCTGCTGAGGGATGGGGGCATTCACTGCTCTCCTGCCACACACCTGGGCCGGGCAAAGCGCCACAGCCAAGTGCTGGTGGGGAAAAACGCCCAGGAGCATCTGCTCACAGCACTCCACGAATGAGAAGCTTCCATGCTTTGTCCATGGCAGTTATTTTATTGTGAAGGAAGACTGCAAAGCTTGCCCACCTCTCCCCAGTGGACCCTGCAAAGCTGGGAGGGTGTTGTTGTTTGAGGAGGTTTAGAGCAGCTGATGTCCCTCACAGTCCCGAGCAGTGCAGGAAAAGGATATTCCTCCTCGTCGGTCACATTGGCATACTGGGCCAGCAGCGCGGCCTTCCTCTGCTTCTCCTCCTGGGACACCTCCTTGGGCTTCACCACTATCCTGGCCTGCTTCTCCATCATGCTGGCGATGGCCTGGACCTCATCTGGCAGGAGAGGAGTGACAGTGTCAGCCCAGGCCACAGACACCGCCACCGAGCCCCTGGTGTCACTCACTGCCTGCTCCCTCTGCAGCTCCACCCAGCCTGCATCCTGCAGGGACATTGTCCTGGGGAAATGCACCCACCCAGAGGGAGATGTCTCACCCAAAACCACCCCTTGAGCTTTTCCCAGGGGCACTAGTGGTGCTGTCAAAGCCAGCTGCTTTGAGGAATTCCAGCTGGGATCTGGGAGAGATGGAGCTGCTGCGGAGCCAGCATGGGGCTGACACCCTGAGGTGATATTGGCTTCTCTCTCTTGGAGGGGGAATTCCCTGTGCTGCACCCAGCCACCACCAGACACTGTTATTCCTGGAGCAGACACTGTTATTCCTGGAGTAAGGGAAGTCTCACAAACTAGAATAAGTCAGGCTCTGGCTAATGAAAATCCATTTGACTCCAAATCACATTTTCTTCCGCTTCAAAGCAGCTTAATAAGTTTATTTAAGTATGTACTTAACCCCCATCAAAGAGAAATCCTGAAAACCTGAAGTGAGGGATCAGTTCCATGCTCTCCCTTTCTTTCCAACCAAGAGAAACCAACAACTGATTTACCTTTTAACACTGAAATTCCACTACCCGTTTCCTAAAATGACATCTGGGTTTTGGTGACAATTTTTTTTTAGTCTGTTAATCACTTATCCTCAGGACTCTTATTCTGAGTGGATACACACTTCAGTGGGGATTTATCCTTTTATGGAACCCCAGTGAAATAATTTCACCCTGGAATTCCATGAACCCAGACACACTGTGCTGCCTTTTTATAACAAGAAAAATCTCTGTGGGTGAGCACTGTCAGGAGCAGGAGGAGCCCAGCAGCAGCTCCAGCAATCCCAGTCACTTGTCCTCGAGAGGAATTTATTTTATTTAATGCCTGGAACAGCATTAACTTCTCCCTGTCCCCAGCCAAAGGCAAGGTCAGGCCAAGAGCAGACTTCCAGGATTTCTGGGGAAAGCCACTGAGCTGCTGAGTGGTGGAGCTACTGTGTCCATGCAGGGGTGAGGGAGAGGGGGATGCTGGGGCTGATGCAGTGACCAGGGACTTGCTGCCAGAGCCATTCCTGGGTGACACCAGGCACTGACAATGTGCTTTTTGCAACCAGAGGCAAAATGCAAAGCAAACAAATAGCAGGATTTAGACCAAAGGGACATTTCATTGTCACGATCTCCTGTCAGGTCTGTGCCACTGCAATGTCACTGATCTGTGCTTGAACCACAAATAATCCCAGCACACGGCTCCACCGCATCCAGAGCCCTGCACAGGGACTGGACAAACCTCCCCACACACGGACAAGGCCAGGTCTTGGCTCCCAGCTGAAGACAAGGGATGGATTCAGGGAGGGGACACAGACACAGTGGGGCTGGAGAAGGAGCAGTGAGAGTTTATCAGCAGCCTCACAGAGCTTCCTCCAACAAGCATTTATGGAAAAAAAAAGAGAGCTGGAAGGGAAAATGTTGGAAGAGGAAATACAGACACGTGAGTGGGGTCAGCAGCAGCAGCTGCTCTCCACAGGGGCACTGCAGTTGTACAAACCAGCTGCTTTCCAGACTGCCATAGACAGAAGCAGCACAGGTTTCTATACCATAATAGCTGCAGTGCCAGAACTGAGCAGAGACAGTCCTGGACGTGCTGGGAAAGGAGGTTTCTGAAAAAACCACAGAATTATTTGGGCTGGAACTTAATGACCATCTCATCAGAAAAAAAAAATCCTATTAAAAAAAAAAAACCACACACACACACACACAAAAAAATAACCACCAAAACCACACACACACACACACAAAAAACAATCCAAACAAAACAAAAACCAACCAAAAAACCAAACTCAAACAAACAAACCCCAAACAACCACCACAAAAAAACCCAATGCCAAACCAAAAAAACAACAGAAGGCCAAAAACTCCACAAACAAGAAAACAAAAAAAACCCCACTTTTCCCCTGCAGGATGATGAACCCAAAGAGCAGCAAATGCTGGGGCAGCCCAAAGTGAAGCTGCTCATCCCCATGCCAGGTGAAAGAGTGAGCAGCAATGGAGTGAGAGGCAGGTGAGACCTGCAGCCATGGGGCAGCATTGGTTTAACTCCTACCAGGACAAACACAAAGTTCCCTTTGAGATGAGGCCCTGCAGGTCACCCCACACTGAGGACCAGGGCACAGCACCCCAAGGCACAGCACTCTACCTTCTTTCTCCTCTTTGGAATCAATGACCTGGGAGTCAGACCACCTCTCCACAACCTCCCTGCACACATCGTTCAAGAGATCTTCTTCCTAGAAAGGGAAAAGAGACTCCTCAGACTTGGAACAGAGGTGGCTGCTTCAAACAAGCACCAGTCAGACAAGAAAAGCAGCAGCTACAAAGGATCTGCACGCCCAGCAGTCAGCTCAGGAACACAGCTTTTGACCCCAAATCTGCCTCTTAAACACACACAGGACTCTGGTTTCCCTGGCCTGACACAACCACGCCGTGTCTGGTCACTGCACATGAACAGCTCTGACACACGTGGGTTCCACAAGGGTGGCTGTGCAGGTGCCACGGCCCTGCCCACACCCAGGAGGCCATCAAGGATCTTTGCTCCCAAAGCATCCTGCCCTGCATCCTCTCTCTTCCTGAGCAAGGCCACAGGGAAGTGACTCCGTGCCAAGCTCATTAAAGGGAATAAATTACATGGGGTAAATCATAGGTCAGGGCCAGTGCAGAGCTGGAACCCCTGTGGTGGTGCTGACAGACCATCACCTCCTACCAGCAGGGACATCCTGGTCCCCCCTTGACCTGCCTGGAACATTAAACACAACTTAGAAGTGGCAGTGGGACACATCCTCCTGCTCCAGCAGGGGCTGCAGGTGAATCTCTGCTCCAACGTGGATCTCCAGGTGCTGCAGGGGCACTGCTGCTTCACCATGGTGTCACCACAGAATCTCAGGGGAATCCCAGCCATGGTGGCTGGAGCAGCTCCTGACCCTGCAGAGCTGCTCCTCTCACAGCTTCTCACTCCTCTCTCCAGCTGTGCTTCTGCAGGTGTTTTTTTCCCCTGCTTAAATTTGTTATTTAAAGGTGCCGAATGTCTTGGAGCCGACTGGCATTTGCTCCATGGAACACAGGAGAGCCACACACCACTGATGGAGGTCAGAGCTCAGGGGCCACTACCAGATATTTAAAAAAAAAAAAAAAAAAAAAAAAAAAGTTGGTTTGGCATTCAATAAATACAGAGAAAAATCAGCCATGGAAAATACAAGTGAGGCAGATTCTGTCTGGTTTAAAGAGAAGAACTGGACAGAAATAGAACTCAATTTTAAGTTTCTTCATTAGGAATGACAGAAAATCACTAGTGCAAGACATGAGACATGATCAGGACTAAGGGCACCTGGACATGAGAGCAGATGTCACCTGAGACGTCACCTTATTTTAATAAGGTTTCTGAAATACAAGTGAACAAAAAAAATCCTCTGTAATTCATGTATGGAACTAGGAGAAGAGACTTGGCAAGAAAACCTCCAAATTCACCAGATAAAACACTGTTTCAAAAGTCAGTACAGAAATAAGCACAGAGTCTAAAAATAAAGAAAGAAAAAAGGACATTAAAAAAAAAACCCAATTATAAAGTCTGAGGGTTCAAGAGACAAAAATGTTTTACAGGAATGGCAGAAAAATCAAACTGAGCCAGAAACTGCAAACGAGGCTCAACTCAGCTGTGGCAGAGAAGGCTGTGGTGTGACTGGGGCAGCCCTGGACTCGAGGGACATGGGAACCCCACAGCTGCTCAGTCCTGGCAGCAGCACCACAGAAGGGAGCTGAGCACTGAGCAGAAAGGGGAAAACAGCAGAAAACTGGAATACCAGGAAAGGGCCAGGCAGCACTGCTCAGTCAGGACACACTTCCCAGGCCTGGAGAGGGCCAGGCACGATGATGGGGATGGAATGAAGTCTGGTAATTGCAGGGAGGTTAATTAACCTCGACCACTGCAGAGCAGCACTTCGCAAAGACATCTGACTCCATCCCTCAGGATGCACCGTTTGCTTCTCGGGCTCTTTTAGGCTCAAAACTGCTCTGCTACAGCTGAAGGAGCTCACTGCTGTGCCCCAGGGTGGGGAGGGGACAGGGACAGCTGGGGAGGGTGCTCTGACTTTTAGGAAACCCATCTGGAATGGCACAGCCAGTGTACAGAAGGAATGGTGTGATAACAAAAAGCTGATTATACCCGCCCAGTCCCTCTGGGTTTTGTGCTCCCACACTGATATTTCGGGAGGAAATCAGCGATAGCCCCTGAGCAGACAGTTCCCAACACCAGCACTACTCGTGATTTAACATATTACACTATGAAACATCCATTTATGAAAAACCCCGAGACACGGACACTGTAAAAATCGTACAAGGCGGGATTATCCCTCCCTGCACTCTCCTGGCTCCCAAGAATCTGGCAGGAGCAGAGGCAAGCCCTGCCCATCCCCCAAGCTCACCACGCTGTTCCTGTCCATCTCAGCCCCAGCAGGATCCGATTCCTGACAGACGAGGCGTGTGTGAGGCACGAGAGCACCGCCCAACCCTCCTGTCAGAAGATTTACCATTAAAAGTCACCTCTCGACGCCCACCTGGCGCTGCCAGGCCGCCCTGAGCGCTGCACACAAACCAAGGGGATCCCTGTGCTCCCCACGAACAGCCCCTTCCACAGAGCTCCATCAGCCCGAGACCCTGCCCCGCCACCAGCACCCCCAAACAAGCACCGAAAACCCCGCAAGGCTCGCGGGTGGGGGCAATAAAAGCTCCTGGATGCGGGTGCGCTCCCAGTAAGGGGGGAACCCGCTCCGGGAAGGGGCGATGCAGCCCGCGCTCCGGGGAGCCGCCCCGCCCGTCTTCCCCTCGGACCCACGGAGCCCTAAGGGCTGCAGGGGAGCACGGCACGCTCCTCGGCGCGGGGCGGACGGTGAGACCCCGCTGGCCCGGGGCCGCGGAGGGACCCCCGCCCTTACCAGGCAGGCGGCCAGGACGGCCCGGAGCGCCTCCAGCCG
>WBNO01015013.1:0-43785 GCA_013400575.1 Peucedramus taeniatus
ATTAGGAAAAAATTTTACACAGAAAAGGTAATAAAGTGGTAATAAAGTGGAAAAGGTAATAAAGAGTAGCCTGCCCAGGGAGGTGGTGGAGTCACCATCCCTGGATGTGTTTTAAAAAAGACTGGATATGGCACTGGGTGCCAGGGTTTAGTTCAGGTGTCAGGGAACGGGTTGGACTCGATGATCTTGAAGGTCTCTTCCAACGTTGTGATTCTGTGAATTCTGTGATTCTGTGAAGAGGCTGGTTTTTGGTGACAGGGCTCCTTTATGAAATAATGTTGGTTTGCCGTGGGTAGAAGAAATTGAGATAGATTTCAAAGCTTTAACATTTAATTGAATTTCGTTTCCATGTACCTTTTCTATTTCCACATCCCTGAAAATCTGCACAACTTAATTATCAGTTAATGACTTTGCTCTTTCTCAAATGAGTAACTGAAGCAGGTTAAAATTCAGAATCAGATGGCTCCTTTCAAAGTGATGTGATCTGCATTTCCTGTCAGTTACCTGAATTCATTGAAAAAAGGTAGAAACAATGGAATGTTATTCCATTTCAGCATTCAAAGGACTTGCATTTAACAGGACAGTCTTGTCCATCCAAATCTTCACTCTGTGTTCATCCACTGATGCATTTTTACCTCACCTTTACCTTCTTCCTCAAATCTGTTCCTTTTGCTGGTTGCTCTTTCTGAATACAGAGCACAAAACCTGTTCCTCAGCTCAGAGGAACACTTGAGAGAAGAACAGTTAATTCCATGAGAGGTATTTATTAATAACATTGCAATATGCTCCAGAAAAGACGCAGGATTCTGCTGTCTGCTACACTTACATATTGTCACCCTTCCCTTAAAAGCTTCCAATATTGCCTCAGGTGGGAGATTCATCAGGGCCTAAATAACCCTAAGTAACTGCATTTTTCATCTTCACCCAGGTTCCAGGGGACATTCTTTCAGGGGTATGCAGGAGATGCTTTGGGACTAAATAGAAGTTGTCCTTCTAATGGTTTTTCAGATTTTCTTCTGAGGTTCATTGGTTTCTTCTTTTCTGCTGGTCCTGAGTTTGAGGATTCTAGCTGACACCATTTCTGGCAGCTGAATTCTGGTTTGTTACATCATCAGCTCTGAAAACAGGGAGATGATGGAAACCTGCCTTCTATGTACAAAAGTCATAAAATGTGCGTATCATAAGGGAAGGTTGAATTGTGTCAGAAAACACCAGTTTTCTCCTTTTTTACCTCATCTGTAGCTAATTAAGGTGTTCACAACGTTTGTTGCATTTTTGCATCCATTTGGAAGAGCAGATTTCAGTGCATCTCTGTGTTTCTTTGAGAGGTGTGTGTGTGCATGTAAATGTGTGCAGGAAAGACCATTTCTCTTCTACTCTTCTTAAAATATTTTTATTTTATTTATATTTTAATATATTAAATATTTTATTTATGGAGGCACCTCTCTAGAGCAAAGCTGAAATAATACGAATACAAGCATTGTTCCTCCCCTCCCCTGCTCACTCAAAAAAATCCCAGGATGTGAAGGTCCTTCCCTGGAAATGAGTCCAGCTCCATGGACATTCCTTCCTACAGGAAAAAAGGAGCACATGCCAAGTGAAATAGGGTCCTGCCTTCCATCCAGAGGGTTGAGTGTGAATATAAAGAAGTTAAAACAGTGCTTAATGTTGATTAGCTAATAGTCACATTTGAAATTGGCTCTTCCCATCCCTGAATATTGCTGGGGTAATTTGGAAGAGGAATGACTGCAGGGATTTCACTCAGGGTGGGGATCCACAGGCAAAAATCCAGTGAATAACTTGTATGCTATTCTACCCACTGCAGAGGAGCCTTCACCTCTTTCTGGAGTTTTTTGGCATCTAGAAGAGCTTATCTTCGAGCAACATGTAGAGTGTAAGGTGAATTGCAAAAGAGGAATGCAGACAGCTTCTCCTATCAGCACATTGTTTTGGTTAGAACTCCACTGGAGTTCTGTAAAAATGTGCTCGGGGGAAGAGAAACAAGACAAAGTCAGCCTGTCCTCTGGGTTTGCTTAGTTAATCAAACAAGCTTATTGGGAAATTAACACTTCTGGGCTTAGAAAAGAATTGCTATTTTATTTTTCAGATGCCTTTAAACACTGTATCCAGCTGTCTGAATAACAACCAGGCACAAAAATAAGCTTTTGCAGCTCTGGCTGTAAATGCAAAGGTGGAGGTCCAGGAGCCTGCATTGTCAGCAGTGGTATGGCAGGCTTACTTTGAGAAAGAAATATTTTTAGGCCTGACTTCTTGTGAGTGACTGTGGATCTTGCAGCACTCTGGATGTTGGCAAGAGCAAAATTCTCAGCAAATGACCTTTTCTATGATATTTTCTGCTTTGTTTTAGATTTATTTGATAACTTTCACCAATATTAGCTGTTCTTTTGTGACTTCTGTAAAACCACCCTTTAAGAACTGCCTCTTTGCAAGGCTGGACATCCTGCACTTCCCTCTTCTGAGCACACCAGTGTGACTCTCACAGCATCCTTGATCCAAAAATCCTCCTGGAAATTTCAGATGCATTTTTCAGCAATTGATTAAAATGTGCTCTTGCATTTTCTAATTCATTTTTGCAAGGAATTAAGCCCTCCCAAAAATTATGAATCTGCTTGATGTGTTGGCTGTCTCACAGTGCCAGCACTGAGAATCACCCCTGGCTCTGCTGCCTCGATCCCTTGCCCTGGAGACCCTGAACCTCTCTCCCCAAATGATGGAGGTGGTCTTCTCTGCCCAGAACAGCTCTTGTGCAGACACCTTGAATTCTCTTTCACCAGCCTTGCCACCATTCTAATTCCCTTTTCTTCCTTGCTCTTGGAGCTTCCCTCTTCTGTGATATTTCCTAACCAGCTTTAGGAGCACAGGGGTTTCAGTGCTTGCTGGCTGTTTCCTCAACTGCTTTCACACCCTTTACATTCTGTGGGTTTGCATTTTATCCCTGAGAAGCAGGACTATATTGCACTTCTCAGTGAACTGAAGCATAGGAAGCAAAGCCTCTAATTTCCAAATCATTTAAAGCTGTGTTAAAATCTAGGTTATCATTTTGGTAATAAATCTTCTCAGCTGGGGAGCTCAAGTGTTCTCTGTGCTCTCCTGTGTCTTCAAACACAGTGAACTGGGGGAGGTGTGTGGAGTTTTTGGGGGGTTTTTTAAGAATTTTAATGTAAAATAAGCAAAATAGCAAATGTCAGCTGTGCTGGGGAGCAGGGGCTGTAGATCTTTGCACTGGTTCTGTGGTGTAGAAATGAAAGAATACTTGTGAATGCTTTGAATAAGGGGTGCTGTGGAGAAACAGCACCCCAGAGCTATCCCTGCTGGGCTCTGCCCTTCACCCGGGGAGGATCCCTGTCCCTGTCCTGGTCTGCCTGACCATCCCCAAGGAGAGAAGGCTGGCAGAGGCTCCAGTGAAGCAGACTGTGCTGTGGTCCATGCCTTTAAGGGAGCTCTTGGAGCGAGCGGGGATGTGTGTGGGTATGAGTCACCCTGGAACTCCGCGTTCTCTCCGGGACAACCTTCGGGAGGAGGGGGCGGCAACATCTGCGAGGGTTCTGGGGAGAAGGTCACTGCAGGCAAACCCTGACATTCGATCGGGCTGGAAAGAGAGCGGAGTCTCGACTCCTTGCCTGGCAGCTGCCGAGCCGGTTTTGGACAGGTACAGGGGTGATTATATCTCAGTAAGACCGAGCAGCATTACGGTCCTTAGCAAGACAAGATTTGCAAATTCCTTGTCAGCAAATGCCTTTAGGAAGTGTGCAGCAGGAAATAAAGAAAGGAGTCCCTGTCTCCAGCTCCACAGCCATTTCTCTGCTGCCTGAAGATCTTTCTTTTACCCTGTGCAGTGGAGACATTTCCTGAGTGCAAAGGCTCAGGGACTGATGGACTTGTATCAGTCTGAAGCAGCAGGAAAATAGAGCTCACTGTGGCATGCTGTAGGAGCATATTTAATGTGCAGCTGTGAAATGTGGGGAGTCGAGAAAGCTAAAGATGTGAGCAAATAATATAATGAAAACTCGTGAATGCTGTACATTTCATAAATGTATTATCCCAGTGTTAAATCTGGTTTAGACAAAAGCAGAATGCTCAGCAATGAAGCAGCTATTTCCTAGGAGCTGATTTTCACCCCAATTCAGACATGCAAACACATAACTATCTCCTATCCCATCATGTATTTTTTCCTGAAAATATATTGTGTGCCAGATGAATATGAATCAATTTATTTCTCTTCATTGTAGGCAAAGTAAATATATGCAGCTTACCAAAGCACTTTTAAAAAGCAAATGTTGAACAGAGGCAAGGTTTGATTAGTCATTTGCACTCCAATTATTCAGAGTTTGGTTCTGCACTTATTAGAACAACTCTCAGGAAAATCTCCTTGGTCAAATATATCCCCATGGAAATCTGTTATGCTGTATTTAGCGCCTTAGTTCTTGTTCTTTTTCTTTTTTCTTTCATATTTTTTAGGATCTTAAATGGATTTTTCTTTTAAGGATGAGAATTAAGAGGAGTTTTGCTGTATAAATTCACAGGGAATCAATAAGGTTCCACTTCCCTTTTGTGGGGCTATATATTAGGTAAAAAGAAAGATACCTCTAGTGTTTCACTCCAAGAAAAAGAAAAGAAAAGAAAAGAAAAGAAAAGAAAAGAAAAGAAAAGAAAAGAAAAGAAAAGAAAAGAAAAGAAAAGAAAAGAAAAGAAAAGAAAAGAAAAGAAAAGAAAAGAAAAGAAAAGAAAAGAAAAGTGTCTGTTCAGCCGTGGTTTGAACTATCTGACAGGGAGATGGAATTTATCATTTAAAAAGCCTTGCAGCTGAACTCCAGCTCTTCACAATGGGCTAATCTTGGAGTGTCTCTGTGCAGGGCCAGATCAGCTTCCTTTGTGTCAGTAATCAACTGCAAATAATTTGGGGGAGTTAACTGGCAAAAGGAAAAACTCTGAGATGAGCAATCACTCTGTTCAAACTTTCTCTGATTTCCCTACCTGTGTGTCCTTGGTTTTGCCCTCTTACATTAAAGAGTCTAATTAAGTGAACCTGTTAATTACCTAGACCTCTCTCATGATTTTGTTGTTCAGTTTATATGAAGCTTCTCTCTTTTTAGGAGGTAAATGGGCTCAGTCCAGGGAAGAGGAAGAGTACAATGTCCCTCTTTGATTCCTGGTAATGAACTCTCCTGAGTGCCCTGCCTGGTGGTTGTGCTGGTCCAGAAGACATCCTCTTTCCAGGAACATGAAAGTCCTGAGATAGCCTGGAAAGACAATGACACAGAAACTGTGTCAATGAAAAGTCATAATTCACATAAAAATGCAGACAGCCTAAAAAATAATAACTGGATCAGCACAATAGTGCCAAATCCTTCTTATTTAACTACTTTGACAAGGGGAAATTTTCTAAAATACTAAAATAAAAGACCTAGCTGTGCTATTCCTACCAAATAAATCCAGCATCTCTCCAGCAAATCTTTTTTCTTCATCATCCTGTGAATAACCTGAGTTAGAACAGCTGGATAAGGAACTACCCTGAATAGCAGATGCTGCAATGCAGATTATATTTTATTAAGCTGAAATGAGAGACATAGCAAACTCTCCCAGGGAGTTCAGGAGTTTCCACCCTCCTAGTAATTGCATACTGTACAGGAAATGGAGGTAAAAAAAATTTACAAAAGTCATTCAGGGTATCTCTAATAGCGTCAATGCCTTGAAACAAGTTCTCATCTCAGAAATCCTCTGGAAGAAAGAATCAGGAAAGCCTTTTGGTAGTTCTTGGTATTTGTCAGGGTAAAAGCTCCTGAGCTGCAGTGCAGCCACCCAGCCCTGTGCAGACTCTGCATTTCACACTGAGCTCCCCAGAGTACCTGCACTCAGGTGTTGCCTTCTTCTCTTATCACCACTGCTTTCCCCTGTAGGCACCACCTCCTAAAAAGAGTGATTTGCTACTCCTGCAAAGCACAACTGTAAGTATTTCATGTTGTCAATCCCACTCGCAGCAGACAGGAGCATTATGAGCCTGCAGCTTCCATCTGACCAAGGTGATGTGAGATAAAAACTCAGCACTGGCCTGCATGGGAGCTGCAGGCTGTTCTTGCCCACAGCCCATCCCTCTCTCTGGGAGCACAGCTGTGCTCCAAGCTTTCCTCCAGCCACCTGGGCTCAAACTGCATCTTAAAGGGAGATAAATGCTTTTCCTCCTCCTTTCTCTCCTTTCCTAACAAATATTATTAAAAAAATCCAAGTCTGTGCTGTTAGCTCTTGAGAATAAGGTTGTTTTGGCACTTGCAAGTCATGACAGTCACTATAAAAGGGAAGCTTTATACTTAGATTATGCTTTGTGAGGTAATTTTCTAAAAAACGTGGAGTACTGGGAGTGTTTCATCCATAGCAGTGCCAGAATGATCAGTTTCCTCTCTCGAGTGGAGACAGAGAGAAGATTATCTGGGAAACAGAACACTTAATTTTTTGTTTTCTTCAGTGACTGAGTCATTAACAGGTGTATGGTCGAGGACCAGAAGGTTCTGTACTGTGTTCTTGTTTCTTCTAACTGCCTATCATCTACTCCAAATTGGCCATTAGCTTAATGTACCTTAAAAGAGGCATTGTGTGCCCCTCAAAGGGAAGGAAATATTTGCTTGCACTTTATAGATAAGATGCTTTAAATATAGCCTTGACTTAGCCTGTCCAAATTCAGAAAGCTGAGGCTCTTCCCAGTCTGATATATGGGGTGTACCTGATGGATTGTGCTGGAACTGCTTCATGATTCTGTAGGAAACTGAGCTCCTTATTCAACAGTTACCTGGATTTCTTTATGTGTGTCAGGGACTTCACAATCTGTCAGTGAAAAAGGGGGTGGTGGATTTTTGTGTATTTCATTTGTTCTATTTTCCAGAATAAATGCAAGGTTGAGTGTGTTCCTCTAAAATGCTCATATTTGGGTCTAAACCACCACAAGTGCAAAAATCTTGTGGGAGAGGAAAAAAAAGCTCTAAGACATGAACCTCACTGTACTTCCTTTGAGACTTCATCAGAATAGTAAATTAGTAAATTAGTTACACTGAAACCACAGGCTACACAAAATATTTGGTTTAGTTCTGTCTTTGTTACATACCAGCCAAAACTGGTGCAAGATAGAGGCTCTTAGGAAAACTGAACAATGCATAATACATAAATTGGGCAATTTAGAGTACTGGTGGGATTATATTACTATATGAAGTACAGCTATATTAGCTCTTGCAAGATTGGAGACAAGTAGGATGCCCAGAAAAACTTAATTTATAAAAGATTTAGGTAAATTTCAAATTAGCGTCCTTGAATGTCCTTAAATTTATGTGAATCTCTGACTTAGCACTCTGTCAGTAATATTGATGTGCTTCAATAATTATGAGAATAATTATCAACACTTTTTTGACTTCTTCCTTTCTGAAAATGCTTGTACAGTTAACAGCAGTGTCATTTACTTAATCTAGACAGGAATTTGATTCTATGTACGAGGTAACACAAGTAGTCAGCAAATTTGCATTCATTAAGTTTTAATAAAAGATCACATTTGGAGTTTGGCTGTATGACAGAACGTGGCAAATCAGGAAATACAACCTCTAAAACACATGGCTATCCAAGCTAGATAAATGGGCAGACAGAAATAAAGTGGCTCTGTGCTAATAAATGCAAATCTATGCAGACTAAAAGTGAAAAATAAGGTGTTTGAAAGAGACCAGAATCGCTTGGTTTACATCATGGGATCTCAAGAGACCAAGTTGTATAAAAGGTGGTATAACAAATTCTCAGATTTGTAATTTTATGCTTCAAGAAAATAACTGAAGCACTTCTATTGTCATATTTGAAGCAAGATGCGTAAAAAATAAAAATCCTACAATGTGCACTGTATTTCCATCTTTACTTTTTAAAAATTTAATTTTAAATTATAGGCAATTTTTAGATACCAAAATGTAACTTGTGGTTTTACATAGCTCCTCAGAACTTATTCTTTTCTTGCTGCTATTTCAGTTTTAAGTATTGAACTGACAATAAAAAGGCATTAAATTTATATCACTGCTTCAGTGGAGGCTTTCTGTCAGTATCAACTGGCTCATTTAAGAACTTGGAGTTTTTATGCTTCTTTGACATGCAGCCAACAACCAAATTCCCTGGCTCTTGTGTCCTCTTGGAGGGCTACAAAAGGCTAAGAGCACATTAAGTTGAAAAGAACTCGCAGAACACTACAAGGACAGGCCATTGCCCCATATCTGACAAATCCTGCCTCTATACAATGAGTCACATCTGATGGAGAGAAATGGGCTGAACGCATGAAAATCATCTGTTGCACTGACATGTTTCTTGTATTTAAAATCACATAACAGAAGTAAAAACACAAAGCTGTGGGCTGGGACCTGCTGATTCTCGTGTCAGCCAGATGTTTGCTGGCCCCGTCTGTCTCAGCTGAATGTATCGGCCTGGCGTGTGGAGGAGGGGAAACAGTTGACATCAGTGAAAACCTTGCTTGTAGTGGGCTGCTCACTATCTTTCCCATCTGAGGCTGCTCATCCTTTCAGAAAAGCTGCTGGGAGCTGCTGGTTTGCCCTGAGAGCGGATCTGGAACGGGCCCAAGCTGTATGAGGAGCAGTTGTCCTTTTCTCCCTCCTGAGCCAGCAGAAGATCACAGCCTGTGTAGACCATGACCCTGAGACCATGGCCCTTGGCTTCCCCTGTCCCTCCCCGTGCAGGATGCTCCTGCTGACAGCTGATTTACAGGACAGGGGGGTGCAGGCAGGGAGAGCAGTGATGGAGTTCCCTGTCAGGCGGGAAGAGCTCAGCAGTGCACAGGAGGAACAGGGAACATCCCCTCCACCAGCCCAGGCGCGCCGAGCTGTCACTGCAGATGGCTGTGGTGTTATCTGCCAGGCATAGTGGATGTCAGCAGATTCCAGAGTGTCCTCACTTCTCAGAGTTTCTGCATTCCTGCGGGAAGGCTGGTTACCCTGCTACACTGACTGCAGGTGTGGGTGCAGGGTTACATCCAGCCCTGGGTCATTTCACCCTCAGAGACATCCTGTCCATCGTGAGAGCTTTAGAGCAGAGAGGGGCTTTCCTGCACCCAGGCAGCACAGAGAAGTTAAGTAGTGCTGAATTCAGAAAGGCTGAGGGCTGTGCTGCAAGACAAGGCAGAGATTAGTGCACAGTTTCTGAGGAAGGGCAAACATTTGGATGGACAAGGAGATCAGAAATAACAACGAGGTGGCAGCTTAGGCTGGGTGTGCAAGGCAAGATATGCTGCAGCCAGTGATCTGTGCAAAGGTGTTAAGATCAAGCAGAATAAGGAAGGAGAAAACTGAATTTAGAATTCTTAGCCATCCTAGTCCAAAACCACAAGTAGCTGCACAAAGAGACTGACAGGGCTTGAGGAAGACAGGCATTTGCACAAGGGTCTTGATTCACACCTTTTTCATCATCTCTGTGCTGCTCGGTTCTATTTGCTCTGTGTTGTGTTCTGCTCAATGAAGTCTTTTGTTCTGCCTTAAAGTCTGAGTCTATTTTGTGATTTTGCTTGTGAAAGATGCTCCTTGCCTTGGATTGTTCTCTCTGCCCTGACTGTGCCTGCTCCAGGCTGTCCTGCCTGAGATGGGCCCAAGCAACACATTATATTCAGGAGATGAAAGAACCATGGGTGTGCACAGGGACACGGGAAGGTTTTCAGGTAAATTTCTTTCTCTTTATAAAATTCCATTGTGTCTGTTTCTGCTCCCTGAGCTGGTAGCTTTTATGAAACCCATTATTTCAAAGTATTGCTATTGCTTAGTGATAGCCAGAGTCCCTCACTGCGTGGATAAAATCTAAAATCAGGACTTCTTTATACTTTGCAGATTGCTTCACTCTTTTAAATATTTGAGTTCCATATGCCATTTTATGACAGATGATAATATTGTCATGTAATTCTCCATGGCTGACTTTAGTTTTTGCTTCACTTAAAACTGCATATCATGAGGAAAGCTCATTTCACTCTCCACTTCTCTAAGACACTCATGAACACATTGGACACCCCAAGCTCCAGTGCAGATTCTTGTGGAACTCCACAGTTTCCTGTGGCAAAGGACTCTTACCCCTTACACATATTTCTGAATGTGAACACCTACTATGTTTTTTATCCCATTTGAACTTAAAGCTCAGAGAGAGAAAAATTTATCATGATCTCTCTGGGAATATAAGTAAGGTATATGAGTAAGGTGCCTATATCTATGTTTGTTTGTCTTTTCAGAGAAAATCAGTATTTCTAACATTCTGGCAGCCCATTAGCCATTCCAATCTCCTTGGTCTTGCTCAAGATTATTTTGAAAAATGTGCATTTTCTGTCCCCTTGGCATGATGTATTCTCATCCTGTAGTCTTCATGGACAAGATTTTCTGTTCTAACTTTTGATTTTAATTTTCTTTTAACAAGAATTAACTCTGTAGTTAAAGCACTGCTGTGATGGATGTTCTCCTCCTACAAGCAGCAACATGGTATGGGTGTTCCTGTTAGGAACATTTTCATACAGGAACAGCTCAGGAACAACTAAAGAATTGTTGTGTTTATGTGTGTTTATTCTAACCAAGTGCTTTGTGAATTTTTTGGGGAAGAGATTGTTGGGGTTTTTATTAGAATATTATTTACAGGAAAACTTGGAAATGTAACTGGACTTTTAAAACAATATTCAACATATCCTGAAAAACTGGGTGAGAAAACCATCTTGGTTAGACCTTAATTTTTTTTAATTTGATTTTTATTTAGCAAAATAAAATCTTGAAATGGATTTCTCAAATGCACAACACAATGCACAATGATCTCATGTGAAACAAAATTATTAACTTTCATGTCAAGAAGCTGCTTCTTGAAGATAAAACTGAAGGTGATCTTGGTAGGAACAGACAATTTGAACACAAACCTTTTATTGGAAACTTGTGAGATGTAATACTTTGTTAAGAATTTATTTGCTTGAGAGAGGATCAGCTGAGCCACCCCATGTGCAGGCTGGTAGCTATGTCTGACTGTGTCCCAGCAGTGCCACTAAGCAGCCCCTGGGCTGATGTGGTTTAGCCTTAGGTTTGTCCCCTTTGGGGTGATTTGCTTCCCAAAGCCAGTTCCCCCTTGATAAATTGTTAAATTGTTAAATTCATTTCCCTGTTTGAGCTGTAACCCACACCACCTTGATTTGTACAAAGATACTTTTCCTGAGTGGAACAGAGATAATACAATTAATGTCCCTCGCTTCAGTTTAGATTTTTCTCCTCTTATTTATTTCCTAATGCTCTGCAGTCACATTCCCCAGCTCCTGGCTGAACTGGTGCTCTGCTGGTTTGAAGTTGAGCAGGTGGCTCCTCTCCTTTTGGTGGTGCTTGAGGAGAAAGGTTGGTTAGTTCTTCTCTCATCTACAACCTTTTGAATGTAGCTTGAGAGAAAAGTGGTTGAGTCAGTGTAAAATCCTCTCTGCAGAGTGCCTCACACTGTGTGGAAGGGGACACATTCCTCAGGAGTGGCAGAACACTGTGACAGAGTCTGTCATGATGCAAGAGCTGCTTTTCCCTTCCTAGCCAATCAATCAAGTGATGGATGTGATCAAAAGGTTTTAAATTAATCAGCTTGCCTATAAATCACAGTCCTGACAAAAGCAGCATTGTAGCAACCTCTGAAAGAGCAGAAATTCCTCCTTCTCCCTGATAGTTCCTAAAAAAGTCCAGAAAACCTTACAGTAAAACCACACTAGAAATGAGGGATTCCTTTATCAAAATGATTTCCAGAATTATTTTTAATCACAGGAGATTGGGAGAATTCAAACCCATGAATGGAACAGTGATCAGCAGCAGTGCCTGTCCTGGGCACTGCACAACTTGAGTGGGTGCTCAGTTGAGTCTCTCCTCACAAGCTAATCCAAAATAACAATGTTTCAAAAGATTTTGGGGAAGAATCCCTTTTCAGATCATTAATGCAAAGCAGTTTAAAAAAAAAGAATCCTTTTTCTTCACGAGTGCCATCCCATCCCCCTGCAGAAGGCCACAGTCTGACATCTGCTACTGCTGCTGCTCTGCCTGTTATTATTTGTCTTAGAGACTCTGCCCATTCCTTTGCTTCTACAGCTGCTGCTGGTGTTTCCTCTTGGTGCTTCCTGCCTGCCTGGCCTGAATTCCTAAATCTGACACCCTCTTGGCCCTCTGGCTTTCTGCCCAGCTGGTTAAGAGCTGGCATCCAGTTGACTGCAGCGCTTATTTCTGCAGTAGGAACATGAAATAATATTTGGGTTTCATTTTCTTTTGAAAAGCTCTTCAAGACCCTTTCATGAAGGTAATCTATTATTTTTTCATGCTGCCCCTTTGATCTGAGGAGGATCTTGTACCCGTGTGAGAATTGCCAGTGCCTGCAAGGTCTTCAGGGAAACTTGGGGCCAATTTCCTGCTGCAAAAACCTTGAGGAGCTGGTTTGGGTGTGAAGGGGAAGATGACTGCACAGCCCTGCCCTGGCAGCATCCCTCATATTTCTGCTTTCTGTAGACACTTCCCAGTGGAGGAGAGAAAAATGCAAGGAGGAATTCAGGCTGTGCCTTCTCTCTTGTTCTTACACCTTGGTGTCTCTCTGGAAGCCCAGAGAAGGAGGGGTTCATGGTGAGTCCTCCTCCCCAGTGTCCTGGGAGATGCCTCCTTCAGCCTTCAGGAGAAGGGGGAGTGCCTGTCTGGGCCCTTTCATCAATAAAGATAATAGCTAAGAACTGGAGGAGAGGCAAGTAACTGAAATTGCAGAATCTTCTCCTTTGTCACCTTCAATTTCTCACATTTAATGAACTTCATAATACAGTGCTGAATTTAACCATATTAAGGACTACATGGCCAAGGTATTTTGGCTTTTGAGAACTGACAGATGAGAACCTGGCCTCTGGAAGATGAGACATTTGAAAGAGTCCACAGCTCATAGCAACAGCTTATCAGCAATATCCCCATATGGCTTATTGATATGAGGTTTTTCTGGTTTTATTAGATCACCTAGGAAATATTCCTGTCTTCTATACTAGCACTGGTCCCTGCCAACATCCTGAAGGCTGGGGAACCTACTGACCTGATTATTTGGAAAAGACAACTTTTTTTTTCCTGTCCTGAAGTTACCAGCTGTATTCTATTAATGGCCAAAACAGACTTCTGATGTAATATTATTTTTCAGCTGTGAAACAGCACCGATCCCATGTAGATTTTTAAAATTTGGAAGCAAAATAAATCCTTGCTTAGCTACAATGTGAGTAGCCTGATGCTGGCTTGTGCACAGAGTGGCTAAAATGAAGCATTACAGCAACAATCTGATTTTCCCACTTGTCAGTCATCTGGATGGGGAGCATTTTTTAGCACTGGATAAGTGTAAGATGTTATTCTAGGAGGTAACACTGTGTGGGCTAGTAATCACTTTTTTATGGATGAAAGTATTTCCAGAACAACACCATGTCCAGCACAGAGAATACCAGGGAAAGGTTCATCTGAAATGGGCACAAGAAGTGATATTGGAATGGATGCATGGAGCTGTGCTCCACCAAATGATGGCCAAGGACTCCTGGTATCTTCTAACCCAGAAACTGAAGACTCAGGAATTACATTAAAATAACAGTAAATTACAAGGGAAAAAAGTTATCACCTTCCTTTCTCCTGTTATAATCTTCCTTTCTCCTTTCTCCTAACCAGCTAAGTTAGTTAGTTAGCTCTGTTGAAGGAGCCAAATGCAAGGAGAGACACAATCTGAAATCCCAGGTTCTGTAGAGAAACAGTTTCCAGGTGGAGGGATCAGCCTGTTCAGAGGCACAAGGTCTGTTTCTTGCAGCTGGCCTTGAATGATTATTTCTCAATGTTTTGCTGTCATGCTGCCCACACCACAGTTAAACAGCACCTAAAGCATTCTTGGGACAAGGAAACTAATGAATGTGGAAAAATGAGTTTGAATTTATGAGACAAGAATTTGTAACCTGTAAAGCATTTAATCTTTATTAAATTTTGTGTCAGTACAATGCAATGGAAAAGAACAAGAATAATCTTCTGCCAAAAAAAAAGCTAATTTTTAAGAGAACCAAGCTGCTGAGCACTGTCATGTCTCATACTCCTTAAATCTGTATTTGCCATACTCAGATTTCTATCAAAATATAAGACAAATACTATGAAGGAAATCTCCAGCTTTTAAGAATGTTGAGTAAAAGCCTGAAAACACAGGATGTGGGTAACAGTGCACTGCAGTCCTGCAGAGAAGCTTGTGGTGAACTTCCACCAGAAGATTCTTTGGAGACTCCTGCTCCTCCATTTGGAGAGTTCTGGGCACTGCCAGGGGCTTCACAGATGGGTGCTATACAGGAAATCCTATTGCCTCTCCCAAAAAGCAAGAATGAGTACAGGAGGGGTTAATTTTGACTTCTTAGTTCATTCTTAGATGGTATCTTGGGAGTGTGCTTGACAATCTTGACACCTGCATATATATATTTATTTTTATTGGAACATAGAATTACACTGGATTTTAAGTGATTCCGTTTGGTTTGTAAAATGATATTTTGTTTACATTGGTTCTTCTGGTTTGTTTTCAAAATGTTGTTACAGCGAGCTCTTAAATATTTTAATTAGCAGCACATTAAAAAATACTGGTTTTGGGGAATTAAGTCATTTAGAGCTGGTTAAGGCCCTTCTGTATCACTTTAACCTGAATCTAGGCTGCTAATCCTGTTGAATAACAAAAACACTGAATTTCCCTCCCTGACTGTAGACTCAGGCAGATGCTCACGAATAAAGTGAACTTTGAATGTCACTCAAGGAAAGAAAATTAGATTTTTTTTTTAATGAATCTCTAAAACATAAATTAATTCCACTAGTGTCAGTTAGGTAGTCTAGTGGAAGGTCTGAAATTCCTGGAGTATCTGCTTCTGTTTCATATGATATTTCTGATGATGTTCCAATTAAACTCTCTCAGAATATTCCTCCAAGCTGAAAAATGCTTTTGGTTGTCCCATACTTGTAAATATTTGAGTTCCTTGATATTATTTTATGACTTTTAATGACATGTATTTTTTAACAATTCCCAAATCCATTAGGTCTGTTCTCATTGTTTTTATTGAATGTTTGTCAGATCTTTGGTCTGGCCACACAAGTACCTTGAGGTGTAAAATGCATCATTTACAGCAATATCTGTAGGTGTGGCCATTCAGAAACCTAAGCATATAGAAGACAAATATGTACATTGTCCATACAACTGGGCTTTGGTCTGGCCACACCAGTGCTGCCTTTCCTTGGGGAGGGGTGGGATCTTCCTCCCATTTTCGTTTCTCCATGGTTCCCCTCATTGTTGTTGTCCTTCATGTTGGCGCAGCTTTTGACCTCCATCCAAATCTGTGCTGTTTTTCCTTGGGTTTCTAGGTTGCTTTGCAGTGTGTGCTGAAAGCCAAAGCACTGAGCATCAGCTGCTGCTCCCTCCCAGCCCAGACCTGCACTTTTCTGGTGGCTGACACCTTTCAGTTCTGTGCAGCTGCTGTTGCTCCCTCTGCAGTCCCAGATTTTTTCTCCTGGATGAAAAGCACAGCATTACAGCTCCCAGCTTCAAACAGCTCCATTACCCCCTGAATCCCAAACTGTCCTGCTTTTTTCAGGCCTCTCCCCGGGATTTTGTGGGAGAGCTGCAGCCTTGCTAACCAACCTTCCCTCTCTGCTCTCCTCTGCTTAGCCACAAGTGGCCACAAGTGGCCTTCCCTCTGACCCTGCTGCCTCTGCCACCCGGAGCAGCCTTCCTGCGCCTTGCTGCCTCTCTGACTCACCACCTACATCCCAAATGCCATGTGAAAGCCTGGAGTTTCAACCTTGCCTTGGAACAATCTGCAGCAGTTTAAGGAAAACAACCTCTGGCTGTTACCCAAAGAGGGTTCAATAATTATTTCTCTAACCTCCCTAAAGTAAAAAGGTTGGCCGCCAAAAACAAATAGGAGGAAGACCCCACACACATTATCCATATTGGCTAACTTATTATCAAAGAGGTAACAGGAATAAAATAAAAGCTTGGCAATTACCTCTGCTGTGTGGAAAATATAAAATAAAAATGTCTATCCATGCAAATAAAACAGATTGTTACATTGATTTCTGCGTGTTTTTCTGTAATATTCCCATAAACTCCTGGTTCTTAAGAATCATTTCAGAACAGGTGTATGTTAAACAGTAGTAGGGACAGGGTGCACTGTTCAAGTAGGAATAAGGTTAAATACCCATCAAGAACAGAATGATTGGAAGAACTCACTTAAAGCAAGTTCCCAATTCTGTGCTGCTGAGACTATCCCTGCTTTAGAGCCCCTGCCCCATGCTGGTGAAATCTCCACTGCACCCCCACAGGCGATGGATGCACTTTAGTTCTTACAGGAGGTATTTTCCAGCCATGCTCTCTGTAGCAGGACCAGGGACAAGGCAGCACCAGACTGCGGCCTCTCCTCGGCGGCCCGAGGCAGGAATCCGGCCAGCCCGCCCCTCTGTGGCGGTGGAGCCACACCAGAGGCCGCCCCAAAACCTCCCCTGAGGCTGCGCTGTGGGTCAGGGCAGCTGCGGGGCTTCAGCTGCAGAGAAAAAACACCAGAATCCCGAGATAAAGGAAGCCAGGAGCCGGGCACTCCATCGAGGTATTCCAAAGAGTTTTAATCTCCTTGAAGGGACAAGACGAAGTGGACACACCCAAGGCTCAGCAAGAGCTTAAAAAACCTCTGACTCGGGGAGGTGGGTACAGCAGCCATGGGTAGTTACAACAGGGATAAGGATATGTTTAACTAAACCAATAGGGAAAACATAGGGGTGGGAGAAAACCCACACAACAAACCATACACGGGGGACAAGGGGACTGACACAGAAACCTCGAGAACAAGCGGGGCAGGGAAAACTTAATTGGCATAAAAGGGGGCAGGATAACTGGGAATGACTTAGAAGAAACGGGGGGAAGGGAGGGAGGAACAGGTTGATGGACACCCTGAGTGGTGGGAAAAGCTGGACAAAAACCACTATAAGGGGAAGGGACAGGGGTAACATGGGGCAAACCATTATCTCCACTTGTATAACTTTACAACCCTCTCAAAATATAACAGCGAAAGAGTCAGGCAAAATCAAACAAAACACACACACCACCATACCAGACGGGTTTCCAGGCTTCAGCAGAGCAAAATGAAGTTTGATTAAAGTTAATGTGGCAGACAAAAAGCATTTGGTAACCACTTTCTACAAAAGTCCTTGCTAATGCTCTGAGGAGCAGAGCAAGGAAGGAGATCAAAAAGTCATCCTCAGTGTTTGCTTCCAGCAGACTGACTGCTCACTAGTTTGCTCTCTTTCTAAAGTTCTTGAGGGCCCATTTTCCCTGTAGCTTCATATATTTTTCTCACTGCTGCTTGTGGCTTTGCTCGTGAACGCTTATCCTAGCCAGCCTGGAGCAGCTTCTTCCTTGTGCCTGAGGAAGGCAGCACCCTGCTTCCAATTAGCAAGGCAAGGAAGTTGGCTGCAGAGCCTCTTCCTAACGAGAAACACCTCTGGTGTTCTCTTATTTGTGTTTGGTGCCTACTGTCCCCAGTCAAGCTCAAGAGATTGCTGTGTTTGGAATCAGATATACAGATCTTTTCTTCATTAGGAAAAAGGTGGTTTAGATGTCTCGCTAAAGGGATTCAAAAGACTTGAGCTTAATACAAATCAGTTGCTGTTTTTAAAAGGGGGTTGTTAACTTTGAATAGCTAAAATAGATTAAAACAGCTGCTGTCTTTGGTGAGGCTGCAGCAATGGCTAAAATCAGGAAATAGCCATGGGGTGGCTCTGCCACAAACTGCCAGACAGACTCTCTAGGCAAGCTCTTGTTTCTGCTGCTGGGGCCACTCAGGATTTCTTTTCCATGCATGGACAAGTGCGTTGTGTGAGCACCCAGGGGTGCCTGCCTCACATGGCATGGCACCTTGCTGTATAAAACACAACAAAATGCTGAAATAGGACTTGTACCTTTGAGCAGGTTCCCTATTTCTCTACATCTAACTTCTTGTTACTCCTTACCCTATGTGAGTGCCCAATGAGTAGGAAATTCCTTCACGAGGGTTGACACAGACCCAGCTTTCCCCTTAGGCCCCAGAAACTATGTTGTACTAAAATTTTACATGAGGAAAAATTGTCAACTGTGAGGGGAGAGAAGAAAGTCACTGTCAATCTGAGTGATAAAATTATGTTTGCCCTTAGTAATGAAGTTTTTTCTCTGCCAGACTAAGCAGCTTTGTCCAAATTATATTTCAGTAAGTGTCATTCAAAGTTTGATTCTCTTCTTTTTCTCTTTCAGTACTGTGAGCATTGCAACTGCTGATGTGAGCAGTTGTTTCCACATCATTATACTGTTTATGGTATTAACCCTAATATAAGCCAGTTTAACCTTCTGACTAACCTTAAAGGGGATTAAAGTCCTTAACATCTCCTAAATGTTTTCTTCAGCCAATTCAGTTACTTCTCTGAATCAAAATTACTTACACACTGCTATTGTATTTAAATACAGCACTTGTGTCTCTGTAGGTAAATGCTAGTTTGGTTCCAATTATTGCATTGGAAGCCTGAGGCTAGAGTGAGGTTATTGCTTAAATAATATATTAAAGGAAGGAGGCCATTTGGCTGGTTTTGTTAAAAATCCTGGGGCAATCATTTGTGTAAAACCACTGAAGGCTCATACAAATGACACCTGTATAAGCTCCAGGGAGAATGGTCATCTCAGCTCACGCCAGAAAAAACCCAGTCATTAATGAAGCAGGAGAGCTGCAGAAAAAATCCCTTCTGCATGTCTAGTGAGAGACTGAGGAATAGTTGAAGCAGCTAAGAAAGATCACTCATCACTGCTCGAAAGTCTAAGGAGAGTGGGGTTGGGGGGTGCAATTGAGAGGCTCTTGGAAACTTTTGAAATTGTTTTCATGCTTTAACAGTTATATTTAACCTTCATTAAATGTTCAAGTAAGTGAATATTTTGGTTTATTAAGTGGGGTTCAGGTTGCAGTACAGACCACCACTCATTTCTGCTTTAATCTTTGCCCTTATGGGAAATATTTGCCAAGTTTAGACACTGTTTATTCTCTTTCCAGTCTCTTGAATTAAAACTGGCAACAAAACAAAAAAACTTTTGAAAAATCCTACTTACATCTGATATAAACCAAATCAGTGTTGATATTAGCTTTTCCAAATATCTAGGGATTTCTGAATTCAAATATCTTCAAATTTATGTTTTGTTAACTTGGGTGCTGTGGGCTGGGAATATTCCAATGTGTTCCTGGATCCCAGGCATTGCACAGGCAGCAAGTACCTGCAAACCCATCCAGTGCTGGGTGTCACACAGCTCTTGGCATTTCCTTCCAGGGGAGCCTGAGGTGCAGTTGTTCCCAGCCATTCCCTCCTGGGGCTTTCCTGACATGGAGGTTCTGACCAGGCTGTCCAGCCAGCATTTTGGAAAGGTGCAGGTTGAGGTTTGATTCCCCAGCATTTTATTTTTCAGATCAGCTCTACCTGCTGGAGTAAGATTTGGTGATTTGAACTTGCAGAGGCAGACACATGAAAGGAGGACTGAAACCCTTTTAAACTGGCTAGACCCACTCCAGATACCTTGCTGGTGTTCTCATCCTGCCAGAACTGAGAGCTGTGGGCCTGTGTACCTCAAAAGCAAATGACAAAGCCGTGATTGCTGCCCTGGAGCAGCTGCAGTCCAAGACCCTCGTGCTGTGGGAACAACCACGAGCCTCCGGGGACTCTGCTCCTCCTGCCCTGCGAGCATTTCTCCTTCCAGGGACTGCAGGATGCTGCAGCCAGGCTTCTCAAGGGAGCTGGGGCTGATCTGCAAGGGGCTGGGGACACTCGATGGCTCCAGACCCGAGCTGTGAGTGTCTGAAAGCCCCCAAAGCCTCGATTGCAGAGTAACACGGCACTCTGCGGAGTTCCTTCCAGCGCAGAGCTGGGATCTGCCCCCTGCGCGCACAAGGGCTGCGCTGGCTGCAGCAGGAGCCCGCTCTGGCAAGGGCCCCTTGCTGGGAACAGCATTCTGCTCATTCTCCTGCCTGCTCACACTCGTGATGCTCTCCACGTGAAGACAGTCTGTGCTAATGGAGAGGGAAAAGAGCGGATGAGGTTATTTTGGCCCATTTTATTTAGGAAGTCAGACTGCATGTTACATGATCACCTTACAACCCATAAATAATGAAGGGCTGGGGCTAGTCCTGGTCGCACATCTGCGGGGACTGTAGAAGTGTGTACAGCCCTTGTGGAGAGCTGTCCCCCTCCCTGGTACCCGAGTGTCCCCTCTGCCGTGCCCCTCAGGCTCAGGGCTCTGCAGTATTCCTGTTAACAGCACCTGAAGGGAGGGGACTGCTGCGAGTGCCAAATTCAGAGTTGATGTCAGTGCTGGAGGATTTGGGACACAGGGCAGGAAGGGGACATGGGGACAGTGCGGGGACAACCTCCAGGAAGCTCCTCGCAGCCAGGACATGAGGATTTGCTTGTGTTTCCAAACCTTTGGTTTCATTTCCAAACCTTTGCTTTCTGAGCTGTCCCTGCAGCTGGCTAATTTTTCATTCAGAAGGACAAAACCTAATACATTAAAATAATAGGAAAAAAAAAAAAACAAACCCCAACATTCTAACATAGCAAATTATCCCTCATACAAACTCAGTCTTTGGTCTCACTTCATCTTCAGTGCGTTTTCTGCACTTCTAGAGATGTCTGGGATTTCTTCCCTCTTTATGGGCAGTGCTATAACTAGAGCTGGGTGATGCTTTGCAGCTCTCTGTTGCTGTTCATCAGAAATGCAAGTTCTAAAGTCCATTACTAAATTCAAAGCTTCTAAGGAATAAGTGAACCTATTTTTTAAAAAAAGGCAATCAAAAAACCAACTGTTGCAGTATTTAAATAAAGCTTACATTTCGTATTTCAAATGATGTTTTTATTTAGAAATCCAAAATGTTACTTTAGATAATTCTATAGACTGGGAAAACCAACAAGATTTAATCAAGATTTCATTTTGGGTCAGCCAAAAGGATTTATTTAGGTGAGAGAAAAAAAAAAAATTTTAAAAGACCTCTAGAAATAGAAATTAATTTCTAAGAGCTGAAAAAAAAAAAAAAGTGAAAAATACATTCTTAAACTTCTGGTTTAGTCAGTGAACAAAACTTATTTTGTTCTAGACATTGATGTCTGGAGCTAGTGAGCTGATAAATCTTTGTCCAGCTTCTGTTCAAATAATTAAGACATATTTATTTCCTGGTAATATGATAGTTCCACTTTTATATAATGTTATTTCCGGATTTATAAGACTGGAGATAATTAATTCTAATATAATTACTTGTTACTGACTAGAGATCATGAACAATAGCACAGACTGAAAAGGAGAGCTCTTCAGAAAGCAAGGATAGAAGGAGTACACAAAGTAGTTTTTTTTTTTTTTTTTCAAATGCTTTCACTAATAAATTTTACTAAAATAGAAATTTGGACAGGAACTGCAGGATAAGCTTTGTCTTGGCAGGAGTGGGCACTGGCTGCAGCCAGGGTCCACTGACCTACACCACCTGACCAGCCAGGGAGATTTTGGGAGCTCTCTGCTGCAGCAGCAGGGACATGAGCTGCTGCCTGGTACAATTTTCAAGCAAATAAAATGTGTGCAAGAATAAATCATAGCAGCACCAGCATCACATAGAGCCCTCGGCTCTGCCCACAGCCTTGCTAAGATCTGTGCAGTCACTGGGCTGGTCATTACCTAATAACTATTCTGCTTCTCCTGACATGATGCCTATTTTTTGCATTAATTGCTAAGTTCACAAAAGCCTCAGAACTATCTGCAGTGATCAAGTCCTGATTATAGTCTGCAGATTAATTGAGAGGTCCTGTTCCATAACCTCTGTGTGACTTTGAAATGTGCATTCCACTTCAGGCGGAGTCTAACACAATCTGTTTCCACTGAAGGCAAGCACCACTGGAAATATGATTACAATAATTGTATTATGAACATGGCATTGTTGTGATCAAGTGAAGGGCTCCAAAATGTAACTGATAAAATTGTAGCTTTGACCTCCATCTTCAGCTCCAAAACTCAATCCAGTTCAAATATCCCTGTGCATTAGGCTTGTTAGCACAAAGGCAGGCCCAGCAGTTCAACCCCTGCTCCCAGGAGCCCTTCACAGACAATATTCGGGTAAACAAGAGCTTGTGGGAGGGGAGAAACTGGATCCAGCTTTTGATGTCGGTTTAGAGCATAAAAGACTGAATCTTGTGTTGTAACAGTTCCATCAATTCCCTCGAGCCAGAGCAACACAGAATTCTATTTGAAATTCCTGTGTAAACACGCTGGGGCAAATTCATGGTTGATGTAAATTGTTGTAACTTTCTTGGCTGTATTGATATCACTGAAACCAATGAATTTGGGGCTGTTTGCCCCAAATGTTTGAAGGATTCATCCCCTTCATAAATATTTATGCAAAAAATGAGAGAATTATAGCAATTTAAAAATATTTTAATGTGGTGTTCCAAATCATGCAGAACATAGTAGAGCACTTCTGCTTTGTTTCCTTATCCTCTGTCTTCATTCAGGTCCTAGTTTGAGCTTCTCAGCTAAATATGGAAAGAAATGTTTAAATTGTACCCGCTCTACCATTAGTTTCAGTTTGCAGAAGTGCCATTGATACAGACTCCTGCATTTATTTGGGGTGGAAAGTGTCTATTTAAATTGTGAGATCAATCGTCAAATTTAGATGTGTGACTGCACACATCGTTCCAGTGTTTATTTTCTTTTCTGGCACACTTGTGGCTCTTTGGGTTTGAAGAATGTAACTCAATTGGAATGAGCCTCAGTGATAAAATGGTCATCACATAAGATGTCTTTGTGTTGTTTTGAAATGTACTATTACAAGGCATTTTAATAAACTTTGTTTTTATTTTTCTTGATTAATAACACATTTGCTTGTGAATTTTCTGGGATGTTTTATTCATGGTCTTTCCTTTCTTTTCCTTAGAACTCCTTGGTGGCAGCAGCCTCCAGGAGGCCTTGTGGGACTATCCCATGGCGAGCTGACCTGGTCCTGCCTTTGTCCAAGTAACTTTAGTCGCACTAACACTTTTGACCCCTGGTGTCATTGATAAGCTCCAGAGCACTGAGTGCTGGGTCAAAAAAGTTTTGAAAGGTCTGCAGAAAACTAAATGCTTAAAGCCATGTGATTGATATTTATTTGTTTTAATGATGAATATAGAAAATAATACTGTTACTTTCTCTTCTCTGCCCATTCACACTGACAGAGAAGCTGATTTATGGATAGTAGATACATTACATGTAATAAAAACTGCCAGTGATGTAAGGGAGAATATTCTGTTTTCATCCTCTCTGCTCAATAGCTGATATGATTTTTACCCATTCCTCAGCTGTGGGGTTTAAAAGACACTGAGTGTTGTGCAAGGCATTAAACAGCAGTTGATCACTTCTGCTAATATGGTTTCACTATATGATACTGTCATCTTCTGATTGGCATTTGCCTCTCAGAGAATTGTTTGGCTAATGCACTTCTTAATACTTTCATTTTCTCTTTTCCTTCTTTTTTTCTTTCTTTTTTTTTTTTAACTGGCTTTTATCTTTAAACTGTTTTTATAAAGCAGAAGACTGTGTCACTTTGAACTCATCCTCTGATGTCATAAGAGCTGGGAGCTGACATGAATTACACTGTGAAAATACTGACATTTAGAGCTAGGTACCAGCATGTGCTAAAACCCAGTAACACATGATGCGCTCCAGAATATTTTTTTACCGGGGTGTTATTAGTGGCAGGCTCTTGGTCTGAACACCTTTGATAAGCAAAATTAGCACGCTGTTTTTCCAGCCTAAGTATGGTAAATTCTTTCCACTTTTGGGGTCAAAAAATATAAATATTAAAGAAAACTCCAAGAGTTGCTATTTGCAAGGTTACAATGTTTGTTACTAGAACTGCGGAATATGTTCAGCCTTTTGGAGAAGACAGTGTGAGGGACCCCTGAAAGGACAGGAAACATCTATATTTGCTGGCAGCTTGCCTGGATTAAACATATTGCTCCCAGTGCCACCCTGATGGCACGGTGGGGAGAGTCAGCTCAGCTATGCAGAAGGAAAACAGGCAGCATATCGATATTTCATAACACAGCATGCTCAGAGGGGAAGGTAATTGGATGAGGCTCTTTGCAGGAAGCCAGTTCTGTGGACAGCCAGAAAGAAACCCCAGGATGTTCACTGGAATTAGGGCCCAAATCTTAATCCCCACCCAGGAGGAGCAGCCCAACTCAGGAAGCACTTTGCACAGGGCTTCCTCTGGGTGCCCCAGAGTTGTCCCACAGAGAAGCCTGGTTTTAATACTGCATTCTTCAGCACAAATAAAGCACAGCTTTACAGCCTTACTTGTGCAAAGCTTGAAAAGAGACTCTTATGGAACCCTCCAGCATAGGTATAGTGAGGCAATAGGGAAAAGTACCATTTCCATTACACTTTTTTTTTTTTAAATACAACCGGGTTATGCCTTACATGAAGACAAAGTGGATTTTGGATCTTAGGTAGCATCAGAAAATTACACAGTGCTGTGCATCCTCTAAAGAAGGCTGAATTTAGCACCATTTATTTCCACCTATATCTATCCTCTAACTGTGCCTTGTATAAATAGTTTTGATTCCATCAGGCAATTTTCCTGATTGTGTTAACAGATATTATCCTTCCCATGAGCATATAGAAAGCTTGGAGATGCTTTTAATATCCCCGTTTGTCTTACACAAAAAAAGGGATCCAACCAATCAAAAAGCCCACAGCCTTTTGTATTTTTGAACCTGGTCCATAGCTCCTGGAAATAACTAAAATAAGAGCACAAGAAATCCAATGCATTTGTAAATAATCCCAATTCAGAATAGCAGCTTTGGCCAGGCTGAGTATGGAAGCAATTGGCTTGGCTCCGGCTGCTGGAGTGTGACCCAGCCCCGCACGGCCGGTCCCGAGGTCTCTGCAGGGTTCCCTGGGGACAGTCCTGCTGGGGACAACCCTGCTGGGGACAGTCCTGCTGTCCCATCACACAGAGCACGGATAACTGCTTCTCCTGCCTTGGGAGCCCCTCCAGAGCACAGGGATGTGCACAGACAGGCTCCAGCCCTGTTTGCTCTGGGGTAACAGGGCAGCCTCACTGATCCCTATTTCGGGCTAACCTAGAAACAGACCCAGACAAAACTAAAAAGATAAAAGCATATATGTTTAATGAAGGGCCTTCAGGTACCTTAAGGGCAGACAAAGCCTCCCCAAGGGGCTACACCCAAGCTGGACAATGGTCACCAGTTTTTCAGACAATTTTATGTTTGGTCCATTTACCTATCAGGGATTAATTCTCCAATTACAGCTTCAGGTAATGAAGTCATTTTACCCCCATTTTTCTCCCCCCTGACTGACTTTTGTTGGTACTTTTGGGGCCTGAGGCTGTAGGATATCCTTGGGTTCCAGGCCCAGAGGGATTGTTTTGTCTGACCAAAATGTGAAGACAAGTAGTTAACACTTTATATGGAATTTAGAGCTACGCAGTAATGCAGTATAGGATTTGAAAAATACAAAAGCTAAAATCTTAAGGCATCATCATGGTGATGTGCCCATGTTCCACGGTGGTGCCAAGCCCCTGAGCAGCACGGAGGGGCTGTGAGGAATGCAGATGTGGCAAGGAAAGACAGGGGCAGCAGCTGGAGGCAGCTGGGGCTGTGCCTCTGCTGTGGTGACACCACGGCTGAGCTGCACACCCTCTGCACCCCACAGGAGCACTGGGGAAAGTGAGGCCTTGAAACTGAGAAAACGTGCAGGTCAGAAGTGTCGAAGATTGTATCTTGGTGTGTGTGTTGTGTGGAAATTATCATTTCAATAGTAATTGCGCAGCCGTTATCAGTCATCTTTACCAAGTGCTTCTAGCCACAAGGAGTTCTCTCTGATAAAGATTTCTGCTGTTTGGAGGCAGGCCTGGATTTACAACCACAAGATAAAGTGATTACATTCGCAAGAAGCCGTGTCTGCTGAAGGAGCCCTCAGAAGGAGGATTGGTGCAGAATTCTGCTCTGGTTTCTAGCCCGCTGTTGCTGCTTTACCCATCCAGAGTGGCTCTGTCCCTGGAGCTGCGCTCAGAGAGAGGACACAAGGCTGCAGGTTTTGCTCACAAGGATGCCCCCACCTCCATCCCCAACATCCTTCCCACACCACCTCATCAGACTCTTGGCCCCTCTTTTCTCCCCCAGCAGATGAACTCAGGCCGCTTAAAAGAAATGCTGATAAAGTTTTGTTCAGGTCAAAAATGGTGTTAAACGTACTTTATTTTCTTCAGAGTCTTTAACTTTTGCCTAGATTTTTGGGATTTTCTTTTTGCCAAAATAGTGTGAAAGATACAAGAAATTTTCATCTTTTTTACTCCCAAATAAAAAAAAAAAAAAAAAAAGACAGGGACAAAAACACTCTAAGAAATAACCAAATCCAGGCAGATGTACTTTAGCTTTGAACAAGGAAAGGCAATTTGTGATAAGTTTTTCCAGAAATTTACTATTTGGAGGGAGGATAGCTTCTTGGTTAGGAGAAAAAAATAGGATGGGAATTATTATTAGGAGAGAAGAAACAGTGAGAGAATAAGCAGGAAAAGGGACTTTGGAAGACTATGAGAGGCATAGCAAGGGTGGGACAAAGGCACTCAGGGAGACCCAAGGGTACTTTATGTGGCTCATAAGTTGAGTTCTGTTGTCTTCTGCTGCCCCAAGCTCCCTAACAAAGTTGTCCCAGTGTGAAGGATAATTTTCATCCTCTCCAAACCACTCACAAAATTTTGAACAAGAGTGATGCAAAAAGAAGAGTGAATAAAAGGATGCAGGTCAGCAGAACTTGCAAAGGGGCCAAGCACAGGTGGAACAGCAAGCTTGAATATTCTGGTGATAAAAGACTTGTCAGGAGGAGCTCAGGAGAAAGATGCCGAAGTTAGGAAAATGAGAAGGCTATTAAGAGCTTTGAAAGTTAGAATTTTAAGAAGATTTTGCAGGAGAAGCCTGTGTGTCTGCTACCCTATGTTTTTTTGCTACTTTTCTCCAGAGAATTAGGAAAAATGTGGAACTTTGTATGGGAGCTGAATTTGTGTTTAGGTGGACTTTAGGGATTTTATTACTTAATGAGAAGGATTCTTGGACAACCCCTCCAAAAACCTGGAATTGTCACTGGCAGCAGAGGTGCCCCAGGCTCTGGGGGTGTTGGGTTGGGGTCTCCTGAGCCTTCCCAGCCCCTGCTCTGCCGAGATCAAACCCGAACTCCCAACTCCTCAGGCACTGATCACTACCAGAGGGCTCCTGTGAATCCACCACGCCATAGTTCAGCACTGCCCTCACCCAGAGGTGCACTTTGGCTCAGCACAGGGCTTTCCCAGGGGACACAAGGCTGGGAGGGGAAGGGCTGCCTCCTGAGAGGCACGAGCAGAAAGCTACTGCCAGCACCCTGCCCTCCCTTGCAGGGGTGATGTGTTACAGGAACACATCTCTTGTGTGGGGTGACATCTGTGGGGAGGGAAAACCAGCCAGGAGCATTGTTCTAGAAGTTCTGGATTCAGCAGGGAGAACTGGCTGCAGCCTTGGCTCGTGGAGTGGAGACTCTGGGGACTGGAAGCTTTTTCTCTGCAGTTTGAAAACCCGTGTTGTGTAAAATTGTTTAATACTCACAATTCAATTGATTTTAAAGTGGATAATCACTACTGAGCTTTAAATACACAGAGCTTGTTGTTGGAGCTACAGCTTTTCTTTGTTAATACTAACATTAAATATTTATTCTGGACAAGGATAATCTAGTAATGTGGGGAAACACCTGTGATTGAACTGCTGTGATAAGGATCTCTACTATACACTTCTCCTGCCAATATTTTTACAAACCTCACTCTATTCAGGGGTAAATAAATTTAATTCATTTTCCACTCCTGTTGACTCACAAATTTGAACGTATTTGATGCATGAATCTTTGCAATAGGTTGTAAAGCCCAGTTCAAAACCTGTGCTAATTTGTTTAAGAAGCTGTTTGACAGAAGCCCCTTTTTTCCCTCCAGCAATAACTGGGTGATGATGATTGGGTGGTTTGTGGAAACACCAGAGCAGGAGGAGGCAGCTGGAGACAAAACCAAAATCGTGCACAGATTTAAGATTTTATGAAGCTGCAGCAATTCTCTGTCTCACTTCAGTGGAACTGTATTACCCACAGGCAGTTCCTCCCTGTTTGCTCAGACAGCCCCTTCTGTATGGCTTTCTAAAACCTGAAAGAGGGTAAATTTTTCACTTGAAAAGTGGAGAATGAAGTGATCTGTTTCTCCCTCTGACAATAATGTAGTCAAGAAAAACTGCTGCTGAATACCTCTGTTATATGCACGTGAATGTCAGATATATCTTAATTTAGTGTTATATATTATATTTCTCAATAGGAATTATCTGATAATTTTGGCTTTTAAATGTCTTACTGATATACTATGCATAAATTTAATTACTCCAAATAGTATTTTGCTCCAATTTTACTTAGGTTTTTTTTAATACCCTCTTTAGAAGGAAACCGTTTTGTGGCATTGATATTTATTAAAACAAAACAAAAACCAAAAATCCAGCCTTTTCAAAGCACCTGTCATACATCCTTGTACATATCTAATTGGGCTCTTGCATGCATGGAACTGCTGCACTTCAGAACATTATTCTGAGCTGTGATTTTTGTAGGTAGAGTAATTTCTTTTAGTATTAGTTGCTGCTAAGACCTGTGTAAACCCAGACCTTGTGAAGCCAGCAGCAAATTTCTACTTGCTTTTGTGAAGCTGAGGTTGCTCTTTCTTGGTGAAAAGAGAAGCTTGTCCTTCAGCCTTGTAAAAAGCCAAGGGAGCCAAGTGATCTGCCAGGGTTTAATGCCAGTGCAGGTGAGCTGTGCTCCCACCTTTGCTGGCTGGTGTGAGGGGCTGCAGGAGCTGTGTGTGGTGCAGAGAAGCTCATTCTGAACTTCTGTCCTTATATGAAACCATGTCAGCAGGAGCTGCCCACAGCAGGATTTGTGTCAATCCTTACAAAGCAATTTCTGTTCCACAGTGAGTGTGAGTGACATTTCAGTACTCAGTGCAGCCCAGTCCTGGTCCCAGCATGCCTAGGCAAGATCTGTGTGACTGACAGAGCTCCAAACCCAGCTTACAGAGATCTGAGTGCTTCAATCAGCTCCAGACCCAGCTTACAGAGATCTGTGTGCTTCAGTCAGCTCCAAACCCAGCTTACAGAGATCTGAGTGCTTCAATCAGCTCCAAACCCAGCTTACAGAGATCTGTGTGCTTCACAGAGCTCCAAACCCAGCTTACAGAGATCTGTGTGCTTCAATCAGCTCCAAACCCAGCTTACAGAGATCTGTGTGCTTCACAGAGCTCCAAACCCAGCTTACAGAGATCTGTGTGCTTCAATCAGCTCCAAACCCAGCTTACAGAGATCTGTGTGCTTCACAGAGCTCCAAACCCAGCTTACAGAGATCTGTGTGCTTCAATCAGCTCCAAACCCAGCTTACAGAGATCTGTGTGCTTCACAGAGCTCCAAACCCAGCTTACAGAGATCTGTGTGCTTCAATCAGCTCCAAACCCAGCTTACAGAGATCTGTGTGCTTCACAGAGCTCCAAACCCAGCTTACAGAGATCTGTGTGCTTCAATCAGCTCCAAACCCAGCTTACAGAGATCTGTGTGCTTCACAGAGCTCCAAACCCAGCTTACAGAGATCTGTGTGCTTCAATCAGCTCCAAACCCAGCTTACAGAGATCTGTGTGCTTCACTCAGCTCCAAACCCACCTCACAGAGCTCCAAACACACCTCAAAGGGAGCACACAGAACTCAGCCTGGTCTCAGGGTTTGGGATTACAGGTCTCCAGCCTTTTCCCCCTTTTGCTGTTCTGTGCTGCACTGTCAGTGTCACACAAACCAGAATATTTGCTTGCTTCCACTCACGCGTTTGAACATCCACTGAACACATCTTTGTAATGAATCCCTTGTTTGAGTAGGAGTTCAATTGGCAGCAAAGAAATCCAGTGCTTTTGTTTTCCATATTCCTCATCCCAGGTTGTATACATAGCAGTGACAGGCAGCAAATACTATTTTTGTTATAACATAAGCAACAAATACCATTTCCATAATCATTTCTGTTGTGTTTTAAAGAGCTTTTTGACCATTTTACAGTTATTTGAGATAAAAGAAATGTTATATTGATGTTTACCCCACAGAAACTCCTGTTTTCTTTTTGTTTGTCCTAATACTGCTTTTAAGACTCCAGTGAAATCTTTCTATAGAGTATTGAATATCCAGGAAATGTGGCACACCTTTTCTTCTGACTTCTAGCTCTGCTTATGTTCATCTTTAAAGAAGATCCAGCTGGAAAGCACAGCCAGTTAGAGATGTCTTTCTGTGTGTCATGTTCCTCCTTCATGTACTAAAATGTGTAGCAACTGCAGCTCTTCTGATAGGTGCAGGCTCTGGGACAAACCTTTTCTGTTGTCATTATTTATTCCAGGGCTGGGGTGTCTATGTGTAGCCCTGTTCTCAAAAAAGGAGTAGGCAGAGGAAACCTAATATATGGATGAAATCTAATAATAGCGTGGAGGTTCTTCTTTTTCAGCTCCCTGAATGGTGCTGTGAATGCAGGGGAATGCAGTGGCAGCAGGGTATCACTCCTGGGCTGTCTGCCTTTTTCTGTGCCTGTTCCCAGAGAATGTAAATCTGGATTATCTCCTCTTTTAACCATTGAAAAGTAATAAACAATTAAGTTAGAAACTCACAGAAAAAAAAGTGCATCTTTTGAGGATGTTTTTTTCCAGTGGGAGTAGGGTGTTAAATCCTGGTTTTGATCAGGTTATGGCCCGGGGTGCCCGAGGAAGGATGTCCCACAGCACCCAGGCCAGCAGTGACAGCAAATGAAGGGCATTGCATCTTCACCCTCTAGGGGAAAGTGGGAAATGAGCTCAGTTAGGGAGCAACGCCTACACTCTTTTTTTCTCTAGGTGCTTTTCTCTGGACATGGAGAACAGCTCCACAAAAAGGAATATAAAGTCAAAATCACATCTTGAGGGTGCTTGTGTTAGGGTGAGGTGTTACAAACCACCTAAACTTGAAGCCAGCTGATAAGTAGTGAACCTTAACACAAATAATTTCTTTTTAAGTAACTGAAAGAAGAAGCCACAAGAGATGTATTTTTCTAGAAAATAAAAATTTCAACCACAACAAAACTGGCTGATAACAGTGAATTTAGCACACTTAGATAACTGCTGAATGATCCATACCAGCAAGGCTGTTTTCCTGTGAAACTGGCTGCAGACAGCCAGGGGGGAAATGTCCATGTCATGGCCCCTGTGGATATCAGCCAGGGCTGACCTGCCCTGCTCCCCTTGCCCCCCAGGGGTTGCCTGGGCAGGGCTCACCTTACTTTATCCTCATTATTTTTATCTTTTATTATTTCATTATTACTTTGTTCTTTGGGTGACATCATTTAGTTTCACTTAAACTACTGAAAAGCCTGGAATACCTGCAAACAGTTTAAAGTGCTAAACTGGGAGCCAAATACCTACAGAGTACACTGATATCAGAAGTTTATTGCTGCTGTACTTTACACTTGCTTCAAAAAGCAGCACATTCTCAGAGATTTCTCATAGAACCCTCATGAAATGATCCTGGAGCACTTGCTGAGATTAAACATTTTCTCTGTTTACTTTTAAAATTACAAATTTACTTATCCAAATTCCTTTTTACTGTGTTGCTTTAGAACCCATTTACATAGGAAGGCTTAAAAAAACCTCAACAAATTAAGAGAAGATGTGAATTTAAAGCAAATTACTTTAGCAGGACTAAAATCCTGTGTAGAAATTCCTTTCAGAATTTGAGTTCTCTAAACAGCTTTTAACTTAGTTAACCCAAAAGCTTTTGGTTGTGAATAAGTTGGAGGCTGAGGCAAATTAATGAATCCACTTTAAACACTAATTCAGTATAATTTCCTGAGTGTGTGTCTGTAGGCAGTTCTGAGGAATATGTGCTGCAGGAATGGAAACCAGTGAGGATTTTACTCTCCTCCAAAGGACTTCGGTTCCTATCTAGGTCTGGTAACTATTCCTCAGAATCTTAAGTTTTTGCAGTGACTGTGTTGTTGGAGAGCTGGGCTTGTTACCAGCCTCTTGAATAGTTTCAGTATCCTCTTCATCAAATTTTCATTAAGCATTTCCTTAAGAAAATGAAAGTTCCTTAGAGATGTTGTTTGTGTCAGCCTTTCCAACTAATTCAGAGCCTTTTTTTAATCTAAAACAGTGGAATTTAGAGGAATACTGTGAGCTTTGTAGTAAATCTTCAAGGGAAAATTCTGTTGGCAGAATGGAAGGCATTAGATGCTGGTTCAGTATAATCTGTGCTGACCTTACTAACACATAGAATATATCCTAGTGGAGTTTGGGATTGGAAATGCTGCAAACTGTGCATTGTGGTGCAGCAGCCTTGTGCGCACGGTTCCGTGTCCAGTGACCGCTTCCAGCCTTTGAAATTCTAATTTATCCTTTTCCAGCATAGAATGTAATAGCATCACTGTTTAAAAAATAAAAATCCTCTTGAATTGATACCAAGTATTTAATGGCAAAATCACAATTTTTAATTCCACTTAGCCATTTGGCAGTGGAAAGGCCCTACTGAGTTCTTTCTTTGAAGTCTGAAAAAAAAATCTGGCCTAGGTTTGTTATTTGGGGAAAAGAGATTTGTTTCGTGTAACAATTACTCTCCTAATGACATGAGACACTCAGGATGCGTTGTGTTTTCCTGACATAAACATTTAGCTCATCTTTTGTTTTCATACCAATGGCTACTCACATGAGCCCTGTAGAATTCGGAAAGAAAAGTGCCTTCTGGTAGGGGATTGTCTTCTCATTAGCCCCGCTGATTTTCCAAAAGATTTTGCTTCGTGCAATGCATTATAATTATATGACAGGAGAACAGTGGAGAATATGGCATAGCATTTCCCATAGGTTTCCTATCTGAGATAAGAAAGAGAAACATTTTGCTTTACTTCTCCAGGAACAAAGGCAGCCCTGGGCGGTTTCCTGCGCGGTAGGATGGGAGCTGCAGGAGCTGCGTGCTCGGTGCTGCGGCTCTCCACCGTGTCCGGCAGGGAAGCTGCCTGCACAAAGTGAGGAAGCCCTGGCTGAGGTGTGTGTGCTGGGTTTCCTGAGAATGTCCTTATGGCCCAAGAGTTCCCCCACACTCCTGCAGCTCTGTCTGTGGGCCAGGGGAGCAGCTGTTTGTTTTTCCAGGGCGCTCTCTTTTCTGGGGGAGACAAGGGAGGCCTTTAATTGGATCTCTTCTGTTCCTGGATTGCTGCGACTCCAGCGAAGCTGAAAGGACCAAGGTCTGCTTTAGGGTGTCAGTGGCTGGACTCTCAGTGACCCACGTCTGGTTCAGTCCTGACACCCCGGCCAGGGAAATATTTTGCTTAGGGATGACTTTCCTAAAGCAGGGAGAGAATGTCTAGTTACAGGAGCAGTGAGCAGCAGAGATGCTTTCAGTTTGTTCCACTCTCTGCTGCATTTCCACGGGCTGAATTGTGCAAAAGGGGAAAAAATACCCAGGCATCACTTTCCCAAACCAGCTGGGAAGCTTGTGCTGTGGTTCCCAGGAAACCTGGGTGGGTGAGAGATTTAAGAGCTTTAGACGGGTTCAACAGGAGAGACTGGAAAATTGCAGTAATGCTGCCAGTGTTAGTGGTTAATGAGATGTGTCAAACACGCAGGGGTGATCTCCTCCACAGCTCCAGAGCTTTGCAGTTCCCTGCATTTTTGCTTTCCCATTTAACTTTCTCATTTGTAACTTCTTTTTTTATTCTCAGACCAAGTATTGTAACGCACTGACATCTGCTGTGTGTTTGACTAACACAGCCTCTAAAGAACTGAAACAGGCCTTGCAGCCCAGGCAGAATGGGGCTTGAGAAATCAAATTTGAGAGAAAGGGGAAGGAGGGTGGGAGAACCTGGTGGCTTATTATTGATTCAAGGAGGTAAGAGGGTAGAAGCCACCCTGCCCTTAAGAATCTTCTATTACAATTGTTTTATGAAGAGATGCACAAAGTAAGCTGATTTCAGTCATACAAACAGCAGTTCTGTCCATGGACTATAGTTATCACCATTTAGAAATTTGTTACACTATTCAGCAGAAAATAATTGTTTATAAAACCACACTTTTTTTTGCTTTCTTCAAAAAAAGTTTTTCACTGGTTTCAGGAAAATCCAACAGTCTCTGTGAAAAGAGGGGAGCCTACTAACAAATGGTTTTTCAAAATATATATTTACACCAGCTTCATGAATCAATGAATTATGGGGTTATCCATCCCATTAGTCCCTCTATACAGGTATTTTTAAGGCAATAAGTCTCTGAGGCAGGCAAGACTTTATGCATAGACACCAGCAAGAAAGGAGAGATGACTTTTTTTTCCATTTTCTATCCCAGAAGCGGCTGTAAAATCTTGGTTTGTAAATGTATGCTTTACTAGAAAAAACAGGCTTTAAATAGGCCATAAAATGTAGTTTCTCCTTTTTTTCATTCCCAGCAAATGTGCAAAACAGTTGCAAGGCCATGACAGTGCTGGATTAACACCTCACCAACAGCAAGAACTGAAACAGAGAAGTACCTTTTCATTATGAGGGGTTTTAAACAGTAGGGGAAATCCTGCTCCCCTCAAGATCAAGAGGGAAATTCCTTTTCAGCTTCAAAAGAACCAAAATGTAGCTCTGCATTATTCTGAAAGCCTTTTTAAAAGCCCTAGCGTTTCTATCCCTTTGCAGTCATCCCACAATCAGGAAAAGGCATACAGCTCTTCCCAGCCTTGTATCGGGGTTACAGGGCCTGCTCCTGGGGTGGTGCTCAGGAACATTTCCTCAGGGCTTGTAGCATTAAATGACTGCTGCCTCTCTCTTTCTATTTGGAGGTTTTTTCCTTGTTGTTTCAATGGGACAATGTCTCCCTTGAAAATCCCTGCTGAAGTGCCCTTCATTCATTGTTTTTAATGCTTCTTATTGTCAAGTGCCATCACATTTTCAAAGTGAGGTGTCTGACATCAGCAATCACAGTCAGGATTTAGAACGAGTTCCCAGCTGCATTTAAAGATCTGTGTATTACCTAATTCTGAGAAACCACATGTATAAAATGTGACGTGAAATGACTGATGGAGGATCCAATAGCAAGTAAAGCTTTGTTTTATGCCTTCCAGCAATGATGCTGTTTGAAAAACACTTGAATTGCCCAAAAGGTGAGTGACAGGCTGCTTAAACACTGTATAATACTTCAGTTGTAGCATCAGCTGTAAGAAGAGTTGTGACTGTTGATTATCAGGTGAAGCTGAGCCCAGCTCTCCTCGGAGGAGTGTAAGCCATGCATTTGACCCCTGGTACACACTGCGCATCCCCAGAGCTCTCTCTGGAAGGGTGCAGGGACACACAAAGCACTAAAACCTGACACATCACTCAAGGCAAAAGCCTTCTGAAAATGAAACAGCCAAACCCCTTCATTTCCTCTGCCATGGATTCAAAAATCAGCTAAAATCAGAGTTTTAAAACATCCAACTGTTGCACCCTGCCCATTAAAAATGAACCGCGGGACAATAATAATTTTTCATTTTTTGAACTGTTATTCCAAATATCTGGTGGAGACTTTAACATTCATTCAGTGCAATACCTGCTTCCACATTCAGTGGGTAATGCCAGAGTTCTGCCCCACATGAAGCCATCAAATAGAACTGGCTCAATACAATACTCAGCCATATAGCACATGTTTTTCTGTGCAAATAATGTTCTTTCATGCTTTGTATGAAACACCTATGGCACCAGGCAGATGAAGACTGATTCAGAGCTTAACTTCCCCTGACAGCTATTCTCATAATGGGTCTCTCTTTTATTTCTTGTAAGGGATAGCTACAAACTGGATGAAAAAAGGAAAACAAATATAAATTAAATTATATGTAAGTAAACAAACTGTAATAAAATGAGCAGGCTGAACTTTCATCTACATTTCAACTGGATTTGAACCAAGTCCCTTCTGAGAGTCTAAGAAAGTTCGGTTAATTTTTTTGTTTGTTTGGTCTGTTCTGCATTGTGACCAATTGCTCTCAGTTGTGACCAAGAGGAGAAATGCTGGAAAACTGTGAGCAACTCTGATCTGATGTTTCTGGCCAGGTCAAAAGCAGGACAAGCTGGAAATGTCATGCGAATTCCCATGTTTGGTAGATTCCCAATTCAGGTTTGCATACTCAGAAGGTCAGAAGAAGATGGAGATAAACTAAAAGACCTCAAGGTGATTGTACAGACAAAAATCATCTAGCATTTAGGTGGCCAAGCTTAACCTGAAATATTCAGCTTCTTCAAAGCTTCTGTTCTTGCCATGAAGGGAAATTTAATCTTTTGGGTTTGCATTGTGCTTCCAAGCCCACTGGTTGGCTGGAACAATGCAGGGACCTAAGAGGTGTCTGAGGATCAGATCCACCCCTCCACTGGCACCTCTGCCTCCAGTGAGTGTGTGCTTTCAGGTTATGCATTCAAGTTTTGGGGGGAGACTGTATGTGATCTGAAGTTGAATTTGGCTAAGGCTTAGCTCTTTCCCTCCAGAAAGAAGAGAATTACTTCCATCACATCACTTTTAACCTGGTTCTCTAGACGTGGCATGTGGTTTGATCCAACAAAACAGATTTGTTGTCAGATCAAACCTAGTTATTTATCTTACAATCTTATAATCTTTGTAGAAGCACAGTAGTTACATTTAAAAGGAAACAAACTTCTAATTGTTTTAAAGTGCAGCATGTATTGAGAGAGGTGCAGCTAGAGTTAGGAGGGAGTAGTTTGTCAAGTGCACCACTCTGATGGGGGAGCTTGGGAAAAAGAATGGCTTTATAGATGCAGCTCATGCCATGTGCTCCTCCTGACCCCTTCAGGTTTTTAAGAGGAGGAAGGTGCTCTTTGCAGGGTGTGGCAGCCCTCCCTCGCCATAACTCTGCCCTCTGGATCTGGCAGGGCATTCCCCAGGTGCTGCAGCCAGGGCTTCTGTTCAGCAAGAAGATGGGGAGAAGCTTGTGTGTACAGAGAGTTATTCACAAATTGTTTAGGTAGGTAATATATACACACATTCCAGATGTGGACAGACGATTTAAAACAAAAGTACCCTGTTCCTGGCTGATACAGCCCCTTCTGCAAGTTCTGGAAGACCCTCAGACATGGCTACTTAGCTTTAACCAAGTTCAGCTGGTTCTGCATTGCTCAGAAATGGAAGAGGAGCATGATTTAAGTGGTCATAATGTAGATGGCAAAGTCTGAGTACACACATGGATTTTACAGCACGTGGCTGTGTCTGGCTGGCTTTCTCCCAGGGTAGCACCTCCTCTGCAGGAGCCTGAGAGAGTGGACAGAAAGCACTGACTATGCCTCGCACAAATTCTCAAGGAGCTGCTAAAGACAAAACTTGAATTCTCAGTCCACAGACACGCTGCCCAAATTCAGTGGTCGGAGTGAGTCAGCACGGGCTGCTCTCTCAAACTGAAATCTGCAGAGCTGCAGACATGTGCCAGCATGTCCCCAACTGGCCAGCTCTGCTGTGGGACTGGGAGCCTGTGGCACAGGACTGAGCAGGACTATACCCAAAAACTCCCACAGCAAAGTGCTCCCCGTACTGACACAGCAACAGCCCAAAGCCAGAGCTCACTTCAGCCCCAAGCCTGAGGTGCAGCTCTCCGGACTGGAACAGCTTTGCCAGTACCACTGTCTGTAAAAGGGCCTTTGTCAGCAAAGCTGTGTCAGGTGAGGAATCACTCTTCTCCCCATCACTAACAACCCAGTTACATTGTTATATTTTGTTGTTGCATCTTTGTCTCCTAAATTTAGGCATTTCAGCTTCTACTCTGAATGAGCTTTTCAAATATTGTTGCTTCAATGCAGTAACAGATCCTTTATGAAAACAGACTTGGGTGATTATATAAATTCAGAGGGATTATATAAATTCATCATGGCTACAGTTTGGGACCCACATTCTCAGAGAAGTAATAGAAAAACAATTTTTCATTGATGTCTGTAAGTTGGTTGGAAGAATTTTTCTTGAGGTTTCTTTTTTTCAAAAATTTTTAAATTTGTACAATTTTCCTTGCTTCAATATTTAACAAAGCAATTTTCAAATGGTCTAAACAAGCATCCAGAATTTATTATTACCTAAAAATGATCTGTTAAGCCATGTATCTCTGCAGCAACAATGGGAGACGCCTGCTTTGGCTCTAATTTTGTTGTACAATGCTATTAATTTGCAACTTCAGGGTGATCTGGACATGAGTGGACTTGTATGGTTTGGGTTTTTTAATCCCTCTTTTTATTTTCCCCTCCCCACGCTTTGTAGAAAAATAAGCATCAATTTTGAAGTGCTAGAAAGAGCAGCTTGCTTTTGAGGCTGTCAGACTGATACGAATGATCTTCGCTTCGAGCTTCCTAAAAAGACATAATTTCTACTCGGTCTAAAAAGCAGAGCCTGCCTTGTTTGTTTTTATTTGCAGCATTCGGCAGCGTTGCTGTAGGCCACGAACTGCAGGATGGCAGCAACACAGGATTATCCTGCAGAGCCCTAACTGGTGAATCCATAACAGCCAGCCTGAACTCTGCTGCAGGCTGCCATTTAATACCACAAGAAACTGTTTGCATTTCATCATGTAACCGGTTGTGTGAATTCAAGAACCTTCCCTGGATTAGGCTGTGTTTTCAGATGAAAGAAGGGAACTACCAAATGCTGGGGTGAAATACAGAGTTTGTTTTCCTCTTGGCCTGTTCTCTAAGCATAAACAAATATACTGTAGTGAAGACTCGGGCTACAGAAGAAAAGCTGAGGAGAGATGGGAAGCAGGAATAGATAAGGGAAAAGGGCTGGGGCTGTCTTTTCTTGTGAGATTAATTTCTTTGATACTGAGGCAACAGGAACAGGCTCAAAATTAAATGGGATCATGAAAATACCTGCAGAATATCAGCTGAACAGGGAAATCTACTCTCTGGATGCTAAAACCTTTCACTCCCATTGGATTTGGTAGAGAATTGAGCCCATTTGTGACTCTTCCCCTCAGGCTCTGTTAAATCGACTTTTATTCAATGTGATTTCAGTCCAGATCATAATAAAGTTGCTCTGTTCCTCATGAAGCTCACATTATGGATGTACAGCCATCATGGTCTACGGATTGCTTAGTTTTTCCTGTAAAAACAGAAATCCTTGTACAGCTGGGAGCTTGTAAAAACAAGCCTGAAGCTACCAAAATTTTTAGCTGTACAGTATAAATGAGAAACTAAATTCTGCAAAACATATAGGCACCTATATATGCTCAAGGTTTTGACAATGAGACTCATTCATGCAGAAGAAGACACTTTCCAGGTGAATATTTTCTTCTTCTGGCGTCATACACTGGGTAATGTAATTAAAGAGCGTTTATGAAATGTTCAGGACTGTGCTGCTAGGAATCCTGAACAGAGGGGAAAGTGGGATTGTGTGTGTTTGTGGTGTCCCTAGATAAGCGAGGTAATTTGCAGGCCAAGTGAGAGGTGAGGTTTTGAAAATGCAAGCTTTTCCGAGACAGTTTAGGGTCTAAAGGCAGTGACATGCACGCAGTTTCGTCTCACATAGTGGTTACGCTGAGGTTGCAAAAGTTTTATTCCGGATAGTCGGTGCTGTGCCGACAAAAGCACCTCCAGGTTCGGGTCCTGCCTCTAGGTGTCATTTGGAAAGGGAGCGAAACGGGCTCTGGAAAGGAAGCGGGGCGGCTGCGGCCACGGCCCGGCCCGAGCTGCCTGCGGGCGCTGGAGCAGCCGTGTCCCGGGGCGCCTCCGCTCCCTCCGCCCGAGGGGACACGGAGCTCCCGCGCTTCAGTACCGCAAGAAAACGCCCCCGTCTCAGCCTTCTAACAGATTAAATCGGATGAATTTTCATTGAGGCCAAAATATTTTATTTCCCGCAGTACATTTCGTTAACTCTCATAAGCGCCGTGGTGCGAGACAGACCCGCGCACGCCACGTTTAACACCGACCCTACTTTTTCTGGGTTTGTTATGTGGAAAAATACTCCACGATCTTAAAAACCAGTAGTACCTGCGAAAACAATATTTTGAAAAATAATTTTTTTAAAAAATGAATGCTTGAAACCAGGAATACTTGAAACGGCAGCAAGGTGACTGTCTTGTCCCGGCCGCTTTGCGAGGTGTGCCGAGGGAAGGAGAACTGCTGGGGGGACGGAGCGGTGACCAAGAGCTCCCGGCCCTCCCCGGCTCCCGGAGCCCAGCGCCGCCGCGGATCCCGTTCCTCAGGGAAACGGGACTCGGAACAAGGCGTGCCTGGGGCCGCTTTTTCATCCGTGTCCGTGTGGCTGCTAGGTGAACGGTGTAAGTGCGTATAATGTCTGTACGGCCCAGGAGTGCTGCGGGCTCGGGAGTCCCGAAAGGTGCGTCCTGACGAGGCACCGGCAGCGCGTCCGTCCCTGGGTGCCAGGGCCCGGCGGGGCAGCAGAACGGAGCAAGAGCCGCGGGACTGACAACGGGGCTGTGTCGCCTCTCCCCTCCAGTCTCGGTGCGGGAGGCGAGGGCCCTGCCCCGGTGCCTGCAGGCGAGCTGCGCTGGCCGAAAGGGAGCGGGGCTCTCCGAGCCAGGGGCGAACCGGCGCTCCCCGCCGGAGACACGTTTTCTCGCCAAGGGAAAAAAAAAACCAAAACAACAAAAAAACACACACACCAAAAAAACAGAAGCAAAACAAAAAAAAAAACCAACGCAACAACAACAACAACAAAACAAAACAAAAAAACAAAAACAAAAACAACCTTTGGGAGAGAAAGGCTGCCGCATTTTCAAACAAACCGATCCCAGACCTTCCAGGTTCTGCTGCCTGAAGAGGGTGAGTAGAAAAGAAAACCCAAACCACTCGGGCTGCTCGAGTCTTATCAGTGCTTCAGCTGAAGGCACGGCTTTCGTGGCAATCCTCGTCTGGACTGCCGGGGCCAGACGTGGGGGTGGCACCGTGCCCCATGTCCCCCCTGCGGAGACCCCGCCGCTCGCCGTGCCCCGCTCCGCTCGGCGCTCCCACCGTGAACGGATTCAGCGCTGCGCAGCGGGAATATCGCACCGGGGCCGCGGCGCGGGCTGCCGTGCTCTCTGTTCGGGAAGGAGAAACCGGTACGGCTTGGTAGCAGCGAAGCCCCATTTTGCGGAGTCTCTCGGGTGGCCTCTCTTACCGGGGTTGCGCTGCGGGGATTGAGTCCCGCTCAGCCCGCCTCCCTCCCGGCTTCCCTGTACCGGGGCCGGGCTGTGGCCGGGGCTGCTCTGCCCTCGTGTGCAGAAAGCGAGAGCCCTTTCCCCGCCGCAGCATGCCGGGACAAGGGCACGGCGCCGTGAGCCCCCTCCATTGCTAATTCCCCTCCTGCTTCCCCTACCCCGCCGAGCGGCTGCCGGACCGGCCCGGGAGCGTCCCCGCCGTCTCCTTTTGCTCCCGCCTTGCCCGGGTTTGTCCGTCTGCTTCCCGGCCCCGGGAGCNGGCCGCGCCGGGATCCGCGCTCCTTCTCCCGAAAGGGCTCTCCGCGCTCCTCTGCTCGCTGCCCGTCTCCGTTACTTACATTCGCCCTGCTGCGGCGTTTCTTTGGGTGCCGATAAGCCCCTCAGCTCTCCGCTCAACCGCAGCTACAGCGTACAGCTGCCAGGGGCGTGTTCCTGCGTTTTCAGGTAGTTGTTTCATGTCCCAAAAAGGGCTTAATTAGGAGAGGGGAGAGGGGAGAGCCCGACAGCCCCTGCCTGCCCTTGTGTCAAACGTTCAAGTAGCCGCACACGGGGCTGCGCGCTCACCTTTGCTGCTCGGCCCGACCGCCGCTCCCAGCGCTGGGCTGAGCTTGTCAGTACTGCCCTGGTGTTCATCCGAAATCCCCCTTGGTGGGGCTGTCAAAAAAACCCAAACAAGACCCTCGGATGTCAAATGTCCTTTGCGAACGAGCGAGCCCTGCCAAGGAGCTACGCGCCCGGCTTAGGAGTGAGAAGGGAGGAATGTGCCATTTGGCGGAGGTGATGACACACGCGGCAGTGCTGCTACACCTGCACCGGCCCTCGCCGCGGAAATGCCTGCGAGGGGGAGCGCCGGGAGCAGCATGGGTGGCCGGCAGAAAGAAGCTCGCCCCGACCCTGGGGAGTCTGGTAGCCCCGGCTCCAACGGCGGGGCACAGCTGGCTCCGGCTGCCCTGAACGGAGCGAGCCGCCGGGGAGCCGCCGGGGGATTCCCGGGGAGGGGAACCCTGGAGACGGTCTCTCTTGTGGGCCTCATCCCTTCGCCGTTTCGTTTGTGCGCGTTACGGGGGTGCCCGGGGGCGGCGTGCGCTGCTCCGCGGCTGGGTGTGGAAATAGACATGCCTCCTTTCTGTGACTGAAATCACGCAGCCCGGGCTTTGGGGCACACGTTCCTCCGCCGACGGGAGATAAGGGATTGGTTATAAGGCTCTAGGCGAAGATGCAGAAACGTGTTCTAGCTGAGACATGTATAAATATATGATTATAAATATATATATAAAGTTCCTCGAAGAGCTAATTTATTTCTCGGTTAAAATACGTTTCTACGTCTTCGACTGCCTTTACCCGCAATTAGTCTGTCACGGGTAGGGAAGCAGGGACCCGCGGTCGGGAAGAGGAGCTAGAAATCCGCTCATGAGCCACCGAAGCCCTGTCGCCCCGACGAGAGAGGCCGGCTGCCCCGGGCATGCACGTTCGGGAGCTGCTACCCCCACCGGGGTCACGCTTGGTTATGAAAATTGATGTCGCACTTAAAAGCATCGGGACAGGGCACATCGTGAGAGGCGGTTCACGTGCAAGAAAGCCAGGAGCGAGTCTGAGGGCCGTGAGCTACCGGCGGGCAGAGCTGCGGGCGCCGAGGTGAGCGTGCAGCTTCTCCCAGGGCCGCTTTGGGCAGCCCGAGCTGTGCTTGGGCATGGGCCCTGCGGAGCCGTGCCGACAGCAGCGGGCTCGCTGCAGCGCCCCGGGGGCTGAGCGAGGCCGCCGCCGGCGAGCGCAGGTGGTTCCGGCCCTGCGGNGGCTGGTCTGCCCCGCTCCCGGGACAGGACTGGAGAGCGCATTAGAAACCAGCGTGAAGTGCCCACTGCTGTACCGGGGCTGAGCCCCGGGACACTGGTTTGTTACAGCGCGACATCTCTCGGGTTCTGGCCAGCTGTCACTGCCTGACTGCTGCTCGGGGAGGCTTTGCCTGAAGGTAGGAAAGGGGAAGGAGAGGGGAATGTCGGTGCCACACACGCTACTCCAGGAACCGTGTGAAATAAGCCGAAGCCCTCCAGGGGAAGGAGTAGGAAAGCTGCCCAGTGTGTCATCCCCTGACTCGCCACCCTGCCCCGGCCCCAGAGGCGCCTTTCACCCCCGCAGCCGCGCTGGGGGTCTGCGTGTCCGCTGCGGGGTGGAAGAAGGGGCGACCCGACACTTTTTGCTTTCTGCCTCCTGCAAATAAGAGCTGCAAGAATCGACTTGCAGGGAGCGGCAACAGCCTCCTTGTGCTCCCCGGGCGCGATCGGTTGGCGGGGCCCGCGGCCAAGACATATAAACGCGACCGCGTGTGCGGCTGGAAGTGTGACAAGCCGCCGTGGCAGGGCGATCGCCGCGGGCACACCCCTTCTCACCCACCGCCTCCAGCGCGACCCCGCGCCGGGCGGGAGGGGAGAGCAGCGCCGCGGGCCCCGGCGGGCTCCGGGGTGGG
>WBNO01015013.1:69252-93967 GCA_013400575.1 Peucedramus taeniatus
GGTGAGCGGGGAGCTGAGCCGGCCCCGGGCCGTGAGGAGGTGAGCCGGCCCCGGGCCCTGGGGAGCTGAGCCGGCCCCGGGCCCTGGGGAGCTGAGCCGGCCCCGGTGAGCGGCTCCCGGAGGGTTCGCGCTCGGCCGCGCGGAAGAATTGTGCAGCGGCAGCGATCCCGTGGCAGACGTGCCGCGGGCTTGTCTTTCCGCCTGAGTGCAGCTACTTGCAAATGTCCTGCTGCTCCTTCCTCCGCAGCCCTGCTCTCGGGAGCGTTTCAAGGTCAAGGCTGTTCGCAGCGCTGTGAGTGCGGCGCTGCCTCTCCCGGCCGGTACAGGCTGATTATTTCCGTGCACTTGTGCAGTATCTGGCACACTGGAATGTTTTCCCCACAGCTTGCTCCTCCTGCCTAGCAGCAGCACGGTTCCTGTGACTTTGGTTGAGCCCTGCTGCCTGTCCCCCAGCATCAGGCACAGCAAGATGAAGGAACAGCTCCCTAATGTTTAACTGAATGAAGTATCACATACAGAACTTGCACTGTTGCCATCAGCAGATTACCAAAATGAGAATGAGTACGACTGCTCAAAAACTGAGTTAAGAGGGATTTTCACCTGTAAGCGTTTGGACTGAGATCTGGTATGGCAGCAAATGGATGTGTGGAGTTGTGTGTTTTAGGCCTCTACTCATGTTTTCAAGATGCTGTGTTAGGATCAAGTTCATTTGGGTTGGGATGGTGGAATTTGCTCCTTGGAATGAAGCCTGCTGCCTCATTTCTCCCTGTGTGGATGGAGTTATTTTGCAAATGTTGTGTCTGTGTTGCTTTAAAGTCAGTGTTGTGCCAAACTGCACCTGCGCCTTTTCAAAAGTCAGGAATTTTGACCATCACAGGATTTGGTTCTAACCATTAAGAGAAGGAAAAAATAATAGATATTCCTTTATTCTGCTTGCAGCAGATGCTGTAACAGGTGACTGTCAGAGATAGGATGGGTGTGGCTGTCAGGGACTGACAGGTGACCAACCAACTTTAGTTGACCAAATGAGTAGTTTTTGTATTGTAATCTAAAGCCATGTTCAAAGCAGGTGTGTCTGAAGTATTTGCCAAGTGTTAGAGCTTGATAAGTGCTGTGAGTAAGATGAAACTTCGAATTAAGCACCTTGAAAGTCATAACAGCTCAAGTATCAAATGAAAAATGAAAGAATTAAATTAGTGGGAACAGGAGAGTTCCCACCAGGGCAACGAGAGTTCCCTGACAGAAGTGGGCAGCCCCCGCAGGGGCAGCTCATGTGCTCTCTTCTCACAGCTGCTTGCATCTTCTCCTCTCCTCCCGAGACTGTGGCTTGGCTTAGCTTTCACTCTGTTTGTTGTCAGTACAGGCTGATTTGAATATTCCCAGTGAAAACAGTTACAGTCTCAGGATCTGCCCCCAGGAGAGTTTCAGCTGTGTTTTCAGAAGTGGTCATGCAAACAGCTCTCTCCTGCTAGTCAGTTACCTCATGGCCTAGCCTTTCTTATCTCTTAGCTATAGAGCACAAAATACTTTGAAATCTGCTGCATTCACACCATGCAGAGCCCACTCACTGGAAGGGAAACGTTTCAGAGTGATGTACAAGTTTTCTCCTGGGTTTTCTTATCCAGGACCTGTGATTGGCACAGGGTCCCCAGGCAGCCCTGGGGAGCGGTGGCAGCGCTGCCCCTTGGGCTGAGCCCTCTGTCCCCGGCCTGGCTCAGTCCCTGGATTCCCCTTCATGCTTCCTGCAGGGCTGCTCACCCATGAGCACTGCTGCTGGCTGAGGACGGGCCCTTTGAGGCTGCTTCTCCTCTTCCCACGGCAAAAGCAAAGTGCTGAGCACCCCCATTCCCACCCCCCTTCCCACAGTTACCCCGTGCAGGGCAGTGGGAGCTCTTGGTGCTATTGCAACGTGTCAGACTTACACTTCAGGTGTATTTGTGAGGGGGCTCTTGGCTGCTCTGGGGTTTTCTTGTGAGGCTCCAGATCTTTAAAGTTGAGTTAAGAAAAGAAAATGTCAGCTGTAAAAAACTCAATACCCCCCAGGTTCGGTCCGTATAAAAAAAAAGAATTTAAATTAATAATATGTAATAAAATAAAATTTTTGCCCTAATGGCTGGATGAAAAAAATCGAAATTAGATACAGATGTAATGTAATACTGTAGGCAGAAATTAACTGATAATTAATAAGAAAAAAAATCATGCTTTTAAAGTTATTTTCATGATTTCAAATGCTAAGTGCTGCCAATATCATCTCTTTAATGACTAAATTCGAGATGGTGATACTTCTTTCTTCTCCAAATAATGTTATAACAATATCTAAAATATCTTTAATACTGTTGGTTCATTAGAATTGGGCAAGCACAGACAAGCAGAAAATGCAAAACAGCACAAAACCAATTCCTTGTGGACTTCACAGGACCATCAGGACATTCTCACTGCTTATCAGAAAATATGTAAGTAGCTCGGCTCCCTTGCTTGCTCTGATAGGGAGGCAAGATATTTTCCATAAGCCTTCTTCCAGGAAACTCACCCTTCTCAAGGTGTGTGGTGAGAAATGATAGTAAAAAGAAAAAGCAAGAAGAATAAAAGTCAACACTAGATAACAACAAGAATACAAAGGGATCCTGGGAAGCAGAGAGGGAGGGGCATGTGTTGTCAGGATCTGAAGAATGCTGAATACACTGATAAGGTGAGATGAAACATTGGCCAGGAGTCTGTAAATGAGGCCAGGCAGACAAGCTGTCTGCAGGCTGAAAAATCCAACTGTGGCAGTGGACATACAAACAGGATTCCTTCATGGCAAGGGCGAGAAACCAAGCAAGTGGGATTTGTCTCTGCAGTACCTCGGTACCTTTTTACCCTTTCAGGCAATGCTTAAGTGTCATAGCTGTGTTCAGTGCATGGGGAACAGCCTTACTTGGACAGCATCATCTGTGCAGGGATGGCTGGTGGAGGGTGGAAAAAGTGAAGTATTAGCCATGCTCTGTGGGAAGAAATTGGAAATTTGGATTAAGGAACTATCTCAGGAACACTCAGTGAAGAATTAGAGCCAGCAGTGCCTTGCTGCTCATTGTTCTCTGAAATTTGACACATTGGCTCCCTTGACATAGATGGTCATACCAGAATGTCCAAAGGAAGCAGAGTCCTTTCAAAGCAGGGTTTAACCTACACATGCCATAAAAGCTACTGAGAAAGTGCTGGCAAAAGTCAGTCGTGGAGAACTATGCCCCCAGATCTGTAAATTCTGATGCAGATATAAACTTAAAAGCACCAACAGACGCTGAGAGTTATTGGTGCAAAAGCCTTCCTAAGGTCCTGACTGTTTTTCCTAGTTGCTCCTTCTCAGCTGCTTAGGTTTTCATCACATCTGCCATTGATCCATACAGGTGTTAGGATAGGTGCCTAGAGGATGCCTCAATTCAGATTATTGGACCATTACTTCTAAATACAGAACTATACTCTACCTTCTGTTCTAAAAAAAAAAAAAAAAAAAAAAAAAAAAAAAAAAAAAAACCAAAAAAAAAAAAAAACAAAAACCAACTGAACATATCCTTTTTCCTTGAGGAAGGCAGTTGTTACGAAGTCACAAGTACATTGGAAAAAGAAGCCAACCACTGTGTATTAGCCTGGATAAGTTCATTCATCCCACATATCCAGTGGGAAAGGAGCTGGCAGTGGTGAGAAGGCAGGGGCAATGCAGAGAGCACCACAAGTGGGCAAGGGAAGGATGTGTCTTCCTGTAGTGTGAGTTCATGCCAGGTAAAATTGTGTCTGAGCTCTGACTTCCCAGTTTCTGTGACTCCAGGTGGAAGCTGGAGTGCCCCAAGCACTCCTCCACAGGTGAGGGCGAGGTTGCAATGTGCTGATGTAACTGGTAGGCACAGATGCTTATCCAAGGGGAGGGAACCCTGCAAGAAACAGAAAGGAACTGCTGCTACCTGGGGTTTGTTCTGTGTCACTGAGAGGGACAGCTCTGCTCCTTCCAGAGGACAGGGGCAGGGAAGAGATCTGACATTCAGGATCCCCAAAGCACACCCATATGCAAAGAGAGGAGCCTGGAAAAGGAAATTCCAGGTGGAAGGCGCTTCAGGTTCCTTTGTTCTGTGGCATTGTTTTTTCCGCCCTGCTCAGAACCTTATTTGTGGTTAGCACAGCTGTAGGAGAGGGTCTGGAGTTGCTACTGTTCATTGCAAGTTATTGCCCATACCATGCATTAAAAGAATGTCAGGCTTCAAAAATACAGTGTTGCCATGCTCTTAGCATATATTCCAACTTTGCAGGTTTGAAAATTCTCATTAAACCTTTCTTGCAAGTACTAACATTTACAAGAGATCATTAACTCAAGTTCCTCTGCTGCTGAACACCACTCTTGCTGCTTATGGCAGACAATAAAACAGGAATACAAGGTTCAGCTTGCCCTGTGGGATGTTCCAGGTCTCCTACTAGGATATCTTTTGGATTTAGGCTTTTCTTAGAGACTACACTTGCCTTTGGTTCAGCAGTGGAGGCCACTCTTCCTGTGGGGCTTGCTCACTGTCTTCCTTTTAGCTTTCTAGCTGCCTCCTGTCTGCTGGCAGATGCCCTTGCCTACCCCCCAATTCCGAGCTGCAGCCCACAGGAGCAGAGCTTTGTGCTTCACCCCCTGACGTGTCCAGGTGTGATGACTGGATTTGCACGTTTGTCACCACTGCACCTGAAGTTACAGGTTTTGATTTATCAGAATGCCATCTCCCAAGTAGTGGCCTGAACCTGGGGAAGGTTGGCACAAGGTGCTCTGAACTGCAGAGGAGAGTGAAGGCCTTTTTTTGGCTGGAGGTCAGCCAGACATCTGTGTGGGCAGCAGGCAGCTGGTTTCTGCTGTGCGTTAGAGCTGGGCTGGCTCGGGCAGGGCAGGGCAGAGCATCCCCTGGTGTTACAGGGTTCGCCTATCAGATGCCCTGTGTCAGCCTGCGGGCCAGCAGGGCTTTCCACAGCAGTTTCTGTGGCAGGTGGAGGCCTGTGGCATGTGTGGTGTTTGTGACGAAGGCAGGCCCCGTGGCTGGCTGGCTGAGGGCCTTGCTGGGAGCTGACTGAGGAGGAGGTGAGGGATGGCAAGGAAGCAGTGCTCTTGGCTGGCTGTGGCAGACCCGGGCCCTGCATCCCCCACGTTACCCTCTGCTTTCCAGGCAGCTCCTCTGAGGGAACGGAGGCTGGCATGAAACAAACCGGCAGATTTTATTGCAGTAATCACCTTTCCTCAGAGAATGAGATAAAGGAACAGCTGGGTAACATTTGGCATGACTCTATTTCACTACCAAGTGCAAAGTCATGGCTGAAAAGATTATGCTTGTAAACTGAGAGGGCTGGCTGCTCCTCTGCCAAAGGTACAGCGCAGCTCTGGGGCACTGCCAGGCTGTGTGTGGCAGTGGCAGTGGCAGTGGTGGCGGCAGTAGCAGAGGTAGTGGCAGTAGCAGGTGGCAGTGGCAGAGGTGGTGGCAGTGGTCGGTGGACAGCGGTGCCCCGGGAAATGCCAGTGCCCGGGAAGAAGAGGAGCTGTCCGGGCGGCAGCGGGAGGGGAGCGGCCGTGCGAGCCGCCCTGCCCCGGGCCGGCCAGCGCCGAGCCCTGCGCTGTCCCTGAGCCCGGNCGGGGCCGCCCTGTCGGTGCGAGGCTGCGGGAGGCACGGCCGGGTAGGAGCGCGGCTCGCGGTACTGCTTTGCTGCTTTTCTGACCTCCCCCGACCCCTTCCTAGGAGCCGGAGCACCTCTGAGCGCTCCCGGCCCTGCCGCGGGCTCGTCCGAGGGTCCGGCACCGCCCGGAGCTCTGCCGCTCCTGCTCCCTCACCGCTCCTGCTCCCTCACACCCCCCGTGTCACACTGGGGCCCGACTCGGGCGCGTCCCCTCCCTGTCGCTGCTGGCGCTTTTCGTGCTGTGAAAATCTCCCCAGTTCCACTGCAGTGGCAGCTTCCCCACTCCCTAGGGTGCTTCTGGGGTCTCTTTCCCTTTTCGGGGGGGAGGAAATGAGAAGAGGGGTTAGGATTGAATAAGATCAGATGCGACTGCATCAAAAAGAAACCAGGAAAAAAAAAAAGAAGCAGAAGAAAGAACAAAAAATGAAAGAAAGAACAAACCCACCAAGGAGATGTGACTACAGTGGCTCATTTACCAGAAAGCAAAAGGAACAGGGCCTCTAGCTGGGAAACTTTCAAACCTCAGCCAGGTCTGGCAGCTGCTGGGAGCAGGGAAGTGTGGCTGGCAGAGTGTCTGAGGCTGACACCTCCTGCCCGCCAGCATGTGCCAGACTGTTTAGGGTATTAATGGCAAGAATTCACCAATTAAACAACATTTCATCTTTTTTTCCTGGAATGTTTTCCACATGTGCTGTCCTAAAGAGTAACCTCAAACTTTTAAAATTATGTAAAACATTGATGTTGTCTGTCTTCCTCAGCAAGGTGCTTTCCTTAGCTGTGATTCATCACCCTGTTTTTCTATTTCAATTAAGCTGCTCACTTAGAGCACTGGGACAATCAGTGTCTCATCCTGTGAGCTGGGCTCAGCATTATCAGTGACTTTGTCCTTCAGGGTGGGTTCTTGGTAGACCGGAGGTGTTTTCAGTCTCAGACTATTGTATTTTACTGGCAGTTGTGACACGAGGGAGGTCAGTGATCTATCTGGTAAAGCTCGAGCAGACTGGGAGGGGTCTGATAAGAGTGGAGCCTCGATTGCAAATGCTTGTGTGTTCTTGGGTTGCTTCTCAGAGCCTTCACATCCATCAGAAAGCTCGGGCAGCTGCCGAGGCACCAGGTTTTGCTGTTATGGTTGTCCATTGCCCTCGGATCAGAGTCTATATTAAAGACTTACATGCAGTGTTCGTGTAAGAGTTCTTGTACATTAAACATGAGGATCAGCGAGTTAATCTTTGGCATTATCAGAGCATTCCCTGGGAGCTCAGTCCCTCTGGGCAATGAGTGTCCAGATACTGGAGCTGAGATGCTTGAGGAGGGGGAGAATCCCCTTGCAATTCCCAAGCATTGAAGGAGTCTGGCAGTGGTGGGCTGTGGCTGCTGTTGTTAGAGCCTCCAGTGTCCTGCTTATTCCACTTTTATGAGTGGCACTTCAGGAGTGCCCAGAAATGGTGAGGAACAGACATGATCACCAAATATATTATTTTGCAGAAAAATTTTAAGCAAAGCACATTACTTTTGTCAACATTTGCTGTAGACTTTCTAAAATTGTAAATACTTTTTGATTGACAGCTTTGACTCAGGTGCAGCCTGGCTTCCCTGGCCAGGAAGTGGTGTCATCACCTCCCCCCTGAGTGATCTCACACCTCGTGGGAGGTGTGCTCTGGCAACTGAACCACAGCTCCGGTGAGGCACCACTTTAAAAACAATGTTTTGTTGAAAACAAAAACATGGCAGATCTTGGTGTTTTTAGAAATTAAATACTAGACAGAGTGAGGGCCTTTAATGAGAAGCTTTTTTTTCCCCTAAGGAGAAAGACACAATTTTCAATAGAAAAACATGATGAAGGGAGTTTTTTGACTAGCCCTGAGCAGCAGTTCCTAAGATCCAGTATTAATGGAGGGATGAGGATTGAATGCAGACAATCTTGTCCATTTCTTGCCTTGACATCATCCATGAGTGAAGCACTGACTGCCACGTTGTCCTGGTGGGGCACTCCCTTCCCTAGGAGTGGGTGGATGTGTAAATCTTTCTGCTTTGCCCCAAAAGTCTGCATGGTGCAGCTGGATACTGCAGTCCTTTTGCACCTCAATGGATTTGGTGCTGGTTGCACCCCAGTTGCCTAGTTCCTAGGCTAACAGAGCAGTGAGCAGCCAGGTTTATTTCTCACACTTTTGCGGCCTCTATCAGAGTTTTTTGGCTGTGGAAGTTCTGCAGGGATGCTGTGTGCTGCACCAAGTGCTGTTTCCAAGGAAAAGTGCCATGAGTGGGTTCTAAACATGATAACCATGGGTGTCCTATTCTAAGTAATGGATTTTATTTCTTCCTTGTGTAGTGTTTCTCTAACTCGGCAATGAACTTTTGCCAAATATTTCTGGCTTGTCCTTCAGGAATCACATTAAAGTCTGTCAAACAGTGTGGCTGGGAGCCTTCCTGTGCTACATCTGAGTATGAGCAGTGCTGGAAACAACGTCCTGGCAGAAATGAACCTTGTCTCTGAACCATTGTGGTTTCCCCAATGAGATCAGTTTGCCACCTGCATCTCTCTGGGGTGTGACTATTTTAGAGATTTTGTAAGCGCATAAACAACCTTCCTCCCTTCCTCCCTTCCATCTTTTGCTTTATTCTCCATTTCCTTCTCTTCCTCTCCATCCTCTCTCATAGCGCTGGGTTCTCGCAGACGTTCCTTATTGCTGGTTTGAGGTGAGCATTGTTTCACAGCTACAAAAGAGCTTCCACATGGACAAAGGGACAAAGAGCCCTCAGGATTTAATAGTACCCCCAGAACAGCACAACACCAGCCAGGCTTTGGTAGCACCCTGGTTCTCATCTCTGACTCCTGAGCATTGGTGGTAGCTCAGCTGTGGAACCCCGAGTGCAACATCGGATCTGCTTCTCCAGGTCACGGGCACAGTGAGCTCTATTGAAGAGTTGTGAACAGTGAAGCTCAAATTCCCCACTGTGATCCAGGAACTCACAGGGTAATACTGGACTGTTAGATTTCTTATTACTTTTCATAGAAGTTGCTCAGATATGAGGAATTTATGTTGAAGGCCTAGGTATTTGGGATTATAGTTTGTATTTATTGTCAACAGTCAAAACAACATTGGCACTGAAACTTCTGTGGGAGGGTTGTGAACGATTAATTATTTTCAGTCTACTTGGCATAACGTGAAGGATTATTAACATAACCAGTCTTACAGGTGATGATAAATTCAACAAGCATTACTTCTATTTTTTTAAGAGGTTGGTTTTCATTCTTATTAATCTTTCACCATAGATGCCTTATTCCAGTTGACACAAATTTCTTCTAGAACTGACCTAAACCTTGTAATTTGCCAGGAAGTGAAAATATTTATTAAAAATCACTTCCCCTCTTATTATAGCAACCAGGGTTTTCCTTTTATCTTGTAGAAAGCAAAACATCTTGACATTATCTCACTTCTGCAGTTACCTAATGTTAAATTCTGTGTTTTGCCAATCCATCTTAAGGGGAAGGACATGTTTGTTAAATCTTTGTCTTCTCCTTCAATTAAGCACTTCACTGGTAGGCCAGGAGGAAAATAGTTTTCAGTTGTTCCTATACGTTTACCTTCAATATTGAGTGTAGCACCCTGAACCCCAGAGGCCAGCCTGGGAATGGCTGTGAAGCTGGTGAAGGGCCCGTGCATGTTTGGAGCAGCTGCACTTCTGAGGTACCTGCAGCCTCCTGTGCAGGTAACTCACAGCTCTGACGTGGTACTGGCAGTGCACATGGGAGCATTGAATTGGGAGCAGCTGAGGTTCTGTGGCTCTGACTGACATCTGCTCTGGAGAATGTGTGTGACTTTCTTGCTGGAACCTGGCATCAAGGCTGAAAAGAAAGTGCAGCTGAATGATCCTGCTTGTTTTACTGCCTCCACTGCCTGGCTTCAGGTCATTTCCAAGCATGCCTCCTTTGCTGTGCAGTACAAAACCATACTGACTGCAACAGTGCCCTGTGGACTCAATGACCTTTCAAAATGGAGCAATGAAATATAAATTCATAAGAAAGTAACATGCCAATGCAAGTACCTGTTATATTGACCGAAATGTATGTGTGAGAAAAGTCAGCCTTCTAATAGTCTAAATAAAGAGAACTTGTGTGTGTGTGTAGGAAAGAAAAAAAATGTCATGCTCTCTCAGTGTTATTTTTATTAATAGTAAGTATATTTATCTTTTCCCCTTGTGAGCAAGTGTTGAGGTTGTACTTGTAGTTAAAGGAAATTAATCTGGTTTTGGTTGTTACCCACTTGGTCTGGCACATCAGATAAGTGAGGGTCACTTCCTATGGCTGGAAGTACTCAGGCTGTTTTATACTGAGAGCACTGCTCTTCTGGTGAAAACACACCTTTCAGTACCCCACCCTGACAGCTCTTTTATCACTGCCTTGCTGGACTTCCCCTGGTCTAAACGAAGCTTTGGTGCTACTATTTGTGTTAGTTGTTTTCGTTTGAGACAGTTTTTTTAGTTTCTCTGAAATCTGCCCTGTGTCTTTCTTCTAATACACATGGTTTTGTGGTCCTTGGTGTCATCCAATCACAGCATCACAGGATGGTCTGGGATGGAAGGGACCTTACAGAGCCTTAGAGATCATCTAGTTCCAACCCCCCAGCCATGGGCTGGGACAACCTCTAGCAGACCAGGTTGTTCAAAAAATAAAATAAAATAAAATAGTCATGAAAAATACTGCTTATCCTAAGCTGAACTTAAGCACAGCCCTGGTGCTCAGAGCAGAGTGCAGGGCATACCCTACATGCACCTATGTTATCTTCACCTGTCTCTAAGTCTTTTGGCTTCAATTAGACAGACAGAAATGTGTAGCAATGTAAATAATTGCTTATGTCCCTCTTTTCTACATGCCTCCACAATTATAATGCTGCAGACAAGTAAATATCAAAAAGAAATGTCTATTTCTTGTCTTGACTTTTAAGTAACTTTCAAGTAGCATTTCGATGGCAAAGAAATGTCTATCCTGGCATTCATCTTTTGTGATGTGGTCCAGTGAGTAACAGTGTAAACTGTATTTAAACATAGCAATTAGAGAGAACAAAGGGATGGCTGAGGGAAGCTGGACTTGTCCATGCACATTACAGGGCTCTTTCAGAAGGCAGCAGAGTCTCCTCTCGACTTTGGTTCCTAAAATACAGATTCCAAAGGATGAGTTTCCTTTGCCCTAATGCTCAGCTCTCAGTGATGGCTGCTTCCTCAGAAGGACTCAAACCATCCTTGACACTGTGGGGAATTTTCTTAGGAATGACCTAGTGACTTCCTAAATTCCCCTCTCAGTTTTTTTATTTGCATTCTTCTTTTCAGATTTTCCAGCTGCCTGTTTTACTTGCTCTGTTTCTGGTGGGTGAGACAGGAACACGGAAACCCCATTTTTCATTCCCCAGCTGCACAGCCAGTGTGTTACAGTTCCACCTGTGCTGGCAGGGATTTCCTGTTTTAGAAGATTAATTAGAGTTGAGAAATTCTGAGTTCCTCTAAAAGAAACGATTTTCCTTTCCTGTGTGGAAGGGAGATTGAAGTCTTCCGAGGCTGTAAACTTGTTTAGAACCACTGATGTAGCAATTGGTACCAGTTAAAGATACTGGCTGGTTTCAATTCTGTTCTGTGACTTCAGTGTAAATCCAAGCAGCTGCTGTTGCTCTCTTTACCTCTTTTAGGTTGTTCTTGCAGGAAGAGTTTTTTGTCCAGCCAGAAGTTTGTCTCTTGCTCTCTCTTCTCTCTGAGTCAAAAGGCACTATGTGTACTGTACTATATCTCCAAAAATGATTGCCCTGGTTGACTTCAAAACCTTAATCCCACAAGCAGAAGTGGTTTCTAACATACCTTCCCAGTTTGGATGGCCCTAAGGATTCACGTGCAAACAGTTTTCACTTGATTTCTGCCTTTTTTTCCCTCCTTTTTTCCCCTTTTTTCTTCTCCCCTGTTGAGGTGGTCAAATGACCAGCACTTCTGCCTCACCCACTTAGCTTAACCTGGTCTGGTTCCAAAGCCAGAGGGTGAGGAAATGGCCTTTTTCCTCGGGAATTTTGCTTTGACTTTTTTTTTTGTCACATACCACATTAAATTGCTTGTTTCTTACCTTGCTGTGAAGTATTTGACCATTACTTGTTAAGGAGGGCTGGAGTCTGGCTCCATACTCACTTTGATTCTTTGGGGGAGGCAAGATGGGACATTCCCAGCTGGCAATTCCCAGATTTCCATAGTGGCAGATCTTGGGGTATTCATCTCTGAATCCAACACAAGTAAGCACACAGTCATGGAGCAGGATATGCAAAGAGGCGGGACAAGGGACAAGGAGGGACAAGAGGAGGAAGAGGAATAAAGGGGACAGTGTGTCACCCAAAATGAGTAGGAGAACATGGGGAAACAGGAAGGAGTTCATGAGGGACGTTGAGGTTTCGGATCTTGTTTCTAATTTAGGCACGAGCTATAAAAATGTATGTATTCATATATTTCTCATATGACTTGCTTTGAAGGCTAGTAAGATTCTCCATGAATAAAACTCTTTGTTCCTCTCTCTGACCTGTCACACTTAATCTTTTCAAACACTTACCATTTAGCAGCAACTGTAAGAAGATATTTGAACTGGTCTCCTGATTCCACCCTGGCCCCCAGAACCAGCACAGCAGTCAGAGGTTAATGAGGGCTGGGAGAAATAAACAATTTGGGCTGCGTGTGCCTCGGATGCAGAACGTACTGGAGATGGCAGGGCAGCAGAATGAGGGGTTGGCTCATCAAACCCAGATGTGGCATTGTTGCCTTGAGACTACTGTGGATTTGAGACTAAGAAAGAAAGCAATTCTTAATAAACACTTGGGAAATACTATTCATGAGATTTAATTCCCCCCCCCCCTCCGTAAAACAGAAGTTTTACGTCAAGGTGGAATTTTGGCCACAAACCAGACTTTTGTGGGTTTTTTCCACTGTGTACTTCATCTCATGCAGTTTTAAGGAATTAGAGTAAAATATGTCCTAAAATATGTCAACTTTTTTTAAAAATTTGATGTAACAAAATAATTTTGTAATGAATTCAAATTTCTTGCTGACAAAAATTGGAAAAATAATTTGACAAATGACAGGCCTCTGCTAAATACCTTTGCAAAGGTCACACTCAGCCAGTTTGGAGAAAAAACGTGGAAAGAAATTGAGCTAAGGTAGTTTTTAATATATTTCCCTTTAATATCATTAACTGGACATCAGATAGGAAAAAAAAAAAGCAAAAAGATGAATTGGAAACCTTGGAAAATCATATTTAACTAGAAGGAAAGACCATAAACAGATGGGATAAATCGGAAAAGGGCAAAGCGTAGAGAAGCTGACATATGCTGGGGGCAGACTGGTTTGGAAAGCGTTGGACTCAGCAGGATTTCTGGGTGTGTAAGGTTACAGGTGAGGGTATGGGGGAGCAGCCACTGCAGACCCAGAGTGCCAAACACAGTGGGATTTTCTGGGCGTTAAAAAGTCAGGTTGCTAATTAAGACACTCAGTGTCTGTCAGAGAACCTGAATGAGGCTAGCACAGTCACTGGGAGCTGGCAATAAACCTGCCATGCATGAACCTGCCATGCAACCTGCCATGCAATGATGCCATGCAGTCGTGCCATGCAGTGTTCATGGTAGCCTTGGCCTGCAGCAGTCTCTGTGACCCCGCTGTGTTTGGATGCCAGCACTGGGGAAGGCGAAGCCCATCCCTGATGTGCAGAGCAGCTGTTTGCCACGGAGTGACACTCCAGTGTCACCTGGAGCAGTACATCCCATCAGCCCGAAATGCAGGGACAGAGCCCTTTTTTGGGGAAGGCCAGGGAGGAACAGTGGTGCTCAGCTGGGGTTTCTGCAGACAGTGCCACAGGAGCACAGGGCAGATGTGTTTGAGAGGTACAAGTTACCTTAGTTAGCCCAGAAGGATTTATTTAAAAACCCTTTGTCCCAGACAAGATATGCAGCATGAGACACGGGCTTGTTCTCTTGAGCTGCGCTGTAGAAGCACTGCCAGGTACATCAGAGCGGGGTGTGAAAAACCCAGTGCTCCAGAGTCCCACACGCTGCAGGAGCTGTCCCCTGCAGGAGCTGTCACCGGCTGCAGGGAGAAACACAAAGCTGCTTTTGTTGACTTCCCTGCATTATCATTCTAATTCAGCGTTTACACAGTGCAACAGCCCCACTTCTATCAGATACTAATTAGGGTCTGTTCACATTTTTTCATCTTTTGAGGTAGATTATCATCTGACCTTTAACAACTTGAAATAATCAGTTTTTTAATAGAGTTCATATGGCCAAGCCACTATAGAACTGCATGACTGTTCCCCCAGCTGTTGTTGTAGGGGAAGGAGAGAAAACAAAAAAAACAAAACCATGCTGTTTTTCAAGGCATATTTTATGGATAATTTAGCTGAGTATCATCAGTTTTTAGGTTTGAAAATTATTCAGCCACAAAATGTAAGGGTATGTTCTTTGATAGAAAACCTGACATGCTGTAACAGGACCTTGTTTTTCATATCTGAGTGTATTTCTTTTTAATATATATATGTGATAATGGCAGTTTAAGGTGTGACTAAGATTAAAAGAGGTGAAGTATGCATCTCTCTAAAACTTTATTCAAACTTTTTCTCTGAGGAATATTTACATAAGAGTCAAGATTTAAAGGTTAAATAAACATCTTTAAGTTAAATTATCAAAGGAAAATACCAATGTTTAACAATAGTGTTTTAAGAGGTTATTTTGGATCTGTTATATGAAGGAATTAGCATAGGTGTTATTTCATGGAAGTTTACAGGTGCTATTTCATGACTTCTTTCACTGGGATGTAGAGATTTCTTTTCTGTATTGTGACTGCTCTCGGTATTTGCTCTGTTGTTAACGGTGCTTGAGAACAAAGGTGCTTGAGAGCTGATACTTGATACATTTTTTGCTGTTTTGAAACACCTGTCTAGTCCTCACCATAACTGAAAATTGTACTTGACAAAAGGAATTCTAAATATAGCTTAATGACACGGTAAGGATGTACTTAAAGTTTCAGTTTCAATGATTGAGTGTTGGTGTCCGCTGTGAGGGGGCACTAGGAAGGCTAGAAAGGATTTGTGTGGGATGCTCTCCTGTAATGGCCTCACAGCTCAGCTTTAGCAACTCTCTGCAGGGTGAGGTCTGGGTGGATCCCTGCAGCTGGCACAGGTTTGCCAAAGTGCTCTGCTCCATGTTCTGTGGGTGAGCACACAGCAGTAAGGATGCAGACCTGTGTGCAGTCAGGTATGAAAACATTTCCATATGCCAAATGTGTACAGGCTGTCATCGCCATCCAGTCTTGACCTTCCTGGTGGATGGGCGTGCTCCCAGCTCCTGGTGGGATGTGGGATATCTTCAGAGAGGGCTGGGAGACTGCTGCTGCCAGACACTGCTTCATGGTGTGTGACACAAGCTTATGGCATGTGACAAGCTGAGGTCTGGCATTTCTTGCTGTACTGAAAGCCAAACTGCTGTGAAATTGCAGGAGGTGTGGATTATACACATCTGTACGTGTGTGCAATGTGCACACCAAGGAGTCCCCGCAGGAAAGCCCTCCTGGCTCTGTGTGTCCTGCTTTATCCCACCTGCTGCTGCTGTGGAGGCTGTGGCAAGTGCCTGCCTGTTCCCCTGCCCCTCTTCCATGTGGAGAGGGATCCAGGCAGGAGCTGGGCAGCACAATTCTGCTTTGGGTGGGTGGAGGGGAAAAAGGACAGTGAAAAGCATTTCCTTTGCTGTCATCACATTCCCCTCTGCACCAGGAATTTATATCTGAACTTCAGTGCCCTCAGTGCCCTGGATGAAAAATAAACAGCTTTTCAGGTGAACTTTTCAGGTCTTGAGAAACCTAGACACCTGAGTGTCCACTAGGTCTTTTGGAGTGTCCACTTAGCCCTAACATTTTTAGAAGTCTGGAAATCAGTAATTTTATTAGTCTTTCATCAGAAAAGGTTATTTCACAGCATAAAGAAGAATTAAGGCTGCAGTGAGTTACCCTTTCCTGGGAAAGCAGCAGTGGCTGGCCAAAGCTTTCTCCAAAGGTGTTTGCGGAGGGTTTGGTCTTTCCTAAAGTTCTTCTAAAAACAGCAGGGAGTAGCATTTGGAAACCCTTCTTCAAATCACTCCTTACTGAGCACTGGCATTCCTGTGATAGATGTCATGCAGTCATTACCCATCTCCTGAGCAGGAGCAGGACAGGCTCCTTCTGGCATGGGTTTTGCTTTCTGCCTGTCCTGATTAGCCCAGACAAAACAATCAGCCCATCTCAGTTCCTGAGAAGTGCCCAACAGTTGTCCTGTAATTGTGACCTGATTTTGCCATAGTGGGTGTAATTTCAGTTCCCATGCTCTCTATGGTCTTTGAGCAGTCACTGGGGCTGATGTTGCAGTTGTCAGACAGAGCTGGGAGACCTTGCTGCTGGCAGCCATTACTTCTCTCCCAGATGTGGGAGATCAGGCACAAAAAGCTGCTGCTGTAAGCAGGGGGCAGAGAAGGGTTGGAGAAGGTTGTTCACTGGTAGTTCTGCTTTCCATGTATTGCCCAAACAGGAGCATATTTCTTACCATTTGCAGTGACTTGTACCTAAATAGTGTTTAGTGCTGTTGGTGTCACAACCTCAGTTGGGCTGCAAGTTCAGTTGCCAGGAAAACAATTATGGAAAGGAAACAATCCAACTCAATCCACAGCTCTCAGCCCTGTGCAGTTAACAGTTAATTATTAAATGAAATAATTTATACTTGGAAAAAGTTATAGAAAATGCATGAGGTTACCTTCTTACGTAACAGCTCTGCTCAAACTTATTGCCCAGGCATTTTTCAGAGTGGAATTTGGTGTTGTTCCCTGGGAGCTCCTTGGATACTTGACCCTAGGTCAGTGTCTCCTACAGAAAACCCTCATGAAAGTACAAATGCCAGTGGAAAGTCCCAGAAATTTCCTTGGGCAGTTCTCCCTTGGGACTAATGATTCTCAGTCTCATGGAGGTGATTCAAGAGCCCATCTTCATCCCAGTGATGTGATTAACCATGTTCCTTTTTGGTCAGTTGGTTCAGAACTGCCTTTGCCCCTGTTGTGGAGAGTCTCAGACAGTAAAGCAGAAGGAATTATTGGCATATGCTGTGCAAGCAGTGGGCATACCTAAAGTGACACTAAATTCCAAGGAGATTTCCTCTACCAGATTGAAAAGGGCTGTGGCTCCCCTTGGGAAAAGATGTAAAAACACATTCTCAAAATTGGGGTGGGGAACACTGTTGGGCAATGCATGATAGGAAGACAAGGCTCGTATAAAACAGCCTGGGTGGGAGAGAAACCCCCCAACTTGCTTCCATTGGGATTTGTCATCTGTTCCTCAGAGTATTACCAGAAGTGCAATTCTCCTGAGACACCAGCCTTCCCCACTGCATGGGCTGTGAGGCCAGTGGAGGCTTTCAGAGAAGGTTGTCTCTGAGAGAGCTGAGTTTTCAAGAGGTTTAAAATCTACCCTGGAAATGGGGCAAGAGGAGGATTACCAGCCAGCATTTGGTGGGAAGTGCCTCATTAATAATAAGCTTTAGGTGCAGAAGAACTGAGGAAGATGTTTTTCCATTATCACGGGGGGAAGCAATACCACTTAAGGTAAGGCTTGCAGCAGAAACATTTACTGGAAGTGTTTACATGTTACTTAATACCTTGACATGCATTATTCAACTTGTGTAATATCAGCTGGGGTGGAGCAGGGAGGAATGGCTTTGGCAGGAGAATTTGTTTGCTCCCCATGGAATATTTTCCTGGTCGTAGCTACCTTCTTTGGCAATGAGATACATTCCAGGAACAGAAAAAGTGTTCTTGAGCCACATTTTTATGAGCTGCTGGAATGTGCTCTCTTGTGAAGGTGACCTAACCTTGTCCAGATGGCTGCTCCTTCTCTGAGCACTGCCACCCCGTCAGTCTTTCTCTGGAATGGAACAGAACTGACACAAAAGCCCCCCATGAGCCCTCTCCAAGCAGGGGACAGGGCACTGAAATGGATGTACTTCTTCTGGAAATAAACCCCACATTCCCTCACGGAGGGAGGCAGCAAGTGCACTCTCCTGGGCAAGCCACTTAGGCTGCAGTTCTCCTGGTGTGCCTAAAGGACTTTCTGAACTGCAGCCAAGTGAGCCTTTCTGCAGAGGAAAAGGCAGGGAGAGCTCTGCTCACATGAGCAGGGCTGCAGTCACACAGTGAAGGAGAGGAGAAGGAGAAATAGATTGGAGAGCATGAAGTTCAGCAGGCATCTCTGCTTCCCTCATCCACACAGACAGCAATTTCATGATTCACCTGCTGGATGATTTTGTTTTGCTGACAAAGCTGTGATAAACAAAGACTTGGCATCATTTGCATAGTTGTTTAATCTAAAGGTGTGTGAGTCATATAAATGAAACTTTTGACTTGTTGTGATAGACTGCCAGGCAGAGTGGGTGAAACACATGGATTTTGATTTGGTTAATCAGTACCTGGAAATTTTTTTAAAAGTGATTCAGCACAAAGCCTGGAGTTTCCAAAATAGTAAGGCAGGCTTAATTTCTGGTTTTGAAAGGAGTAATAATGTACTCTTACACTGCAACAGTTTTTTTNNNNTTTTTTTTTTTTTTTTTTTTTTTTTTTTTTTTTTTTTTTTTGTGATGGCATCTTGCCAGACTTCGTAATTTTAACTCTTGTAGGCTAAAAATTAGGATGATGCATCTGTAGCTCAAAGAAACTGTCTAAAATATAATTCCTAGAAATAACGTGAGTCTTCCTGATTCAGGATGACTGGATCGTCTAGCAATGAAAGGCTAGAAAAATGTACTTCCAAAAATGCACTGGAATTTTAGGAGTATTCCAGGAATCTCTCCTGCACTGGTTGTGCAGTGCCCGTTAATAACTCCGCTCTGAAATGTAATTTTTTCCAAAGATGGGACTTATGGCTCTGGATTATTGAAAGTTTAGTGGAACTAAAGATGTGAGATGTGAGATGAAATAATTTCTGTCTGCTGCTGCAGGGAACTGAACATTCTCGCTTCTCAGCAATTTCAATGTGTGCTTGTGACTCTGTTTGCACTGATTTAGTGTAGGACAGTTTTATAGAAAAATAAACATTGAAATTAGTTGTACATGAATTAGTATTAGACTTGATGCATCATTAATAAGACATGTATAAATGCCTTTTGAAAGCCTGTCTGCTATATATATATGTATTTTGGTAGTCCTTTTTAAAATAGAAACTCATCAGTAATATTAAAATTACAACACAGTCACCAGAGGGAAGAAGTTAGAATCCAAGATTTTAGACAGAGATTCAAAATAATAGTCCATTTGTAGTTAGAATTGGTATTTTTGAGGAATGATGATGCATGTAGTATTTGTCATTTTTCTAGTGCTTACGGATTTTTTAAATTTCACAACAACTTTTTTAGTTTGCCCTGCTGTGTAGGTATAGAGGTGATAAGCAATGAAATTATTGTTTTGATCACGTTTTCCGTGGGCTAGTGAAATGTTAATGCAGTACCTGTGTTTTATGGTAGCAGCAATACATCACATTTGCTTTTATCTCTTTCTTTGGTTTGCACATCATGTGTAACTCGTGCGAGGTGAAGAAATATTTGGGTTGGAACAAGTCTTTCCTGGTTTGCAAAGTTACATGGCCAAATTCTGAGGTGATGCCCACTGTGCCCTTCAGGTCAGTGAATGTGTTTGACCCAAAGGATAACTCCATCAGTGTACTTGGAGGAATAAAGACTCTGCTTTCTCTCATGTGGCAGTTCTGACAAAACAAAGTCTTGCTAACCATGACTTACATCATTGTGGCTGGACAATGATGTCCTCTAAGAAAACTTGACAAAACATCAGTTGAAAGTCTCCTCAAGGTGGAATTCTGAAATAATACAGTGTTTCATATCCACAGTCATTAAAACGTGTGACAGCCCCAATCGTGTTCCTCATCATTACTGGTTTTCACAGTTGTCACATCTGCTCTGTTATCAGAATTGCCTTAACAAAAAGGCCAGCTATAAAATAAATATGCAAAGAGGCTGAGAGAGAGATGGATTTCCTGTAATGAATCTCTTTCTAGTCTTTGCCTCTGGCTGAGAATAGTAATATGCCATTAACCCAAGAGATGTAAAACATGTTGTGCTGTGCTTGGAAGGGTGTCAGAAACTCCTCCTGTAAGGATGAGAAGATATTTTATTGCTTTTCCAATTTTTGGTTAGCCTAATCACAGTAAGCATTTCAGAAAAAGGGAGCTCCTTGTGAAGGCTGATGTTTGATTTTGGTAATTAGCAGATTGCAAAGAGGGGCTGGTAACACAGATGTATTGAGGCAGGAGGAGCAGCTGTTGCACTTGAAATGCTGTCTCACACATTACAACCTGCTGGACATTGAAGCCTATTTTTAGTAAAAGAATAAATAAGCTGGCTGTGCCCTACTTTTTGTCAAAATGTGTCATGGGATCTTTGATTAGAAAAGTTGGTAGAAATAACACAAGGGAACTCGGTGCGTCGTCTAAAAACGGGCATTTCTAACAATCCAGTTATGTTAATAAAATGTTAATATGGCTTATGAGTTCAGGCCCACAAAGTAGGCAGAGGAAATGATAGCTGGTGGGAGACTTGTTTGTGTAGTCTGTGAGGTTACATGTGGACAGAAGTCCTGTTCTAGTAGGCATTGGCCTTTTGGATGAAAGAATTTGTTTTGTATTGATGGAACTATTTTCACAAAGTCTGTGATAGGAAACTGGAAAAATGAAAGACTGCTTTATTTGTGTATAAAGGGACAATGTAGCAGGAAAGTCAGTTGGCCACTTCAGGATGCTGTTGCTTGTTGTAAAGGCCTAACTCTTCCTAATTCTGAGTAGTTTTTTTAAACTTCACTTGCTGATACAGATGGAGGTCCACATACCTCATGAAAAAGCTGTCTTGTAAAGTGTGACCATATCCAGAAACCAGAACAGATGAAGAGAAAGATACATTGGCTATGGTATGGAATTAATGACAATAAGTATTTTCAGTCAGTTTGTCCACAGATTAGTGCTACTAAAAATTTGCTGCTTTATTACAATAGAATTTGCATAAACTGATCAAAATGCCACCGTTTAAAAGTGCCTGTCTAGGAGCTCCTGCCCGTGGGGTCTCTGTGCTTTGGAAGCAATGGGACCTAGGCCTGTGTCCCTTCTGGCTGTGGGTTTCCATGGGGGGGTGGGGGCTCAGCTCCCAGCCCTTCCTGGCACAGCTGCAGCCTCAGGGCAGAACTCTGCAGTTCCCCAGCCAGGGCTCAGGCTTGGAGAGCCCCAGGGAAGCTCTGTGGGATCACCAGCACAGCCAGTGCTCCAGGAGAGCCTTGGTGGGGGCAGACCTCCCTCCAGCTCACGCAGCTCGTCTGAGCAGGGAAAAGCAGAGAGCGGAGCCCGGCAGTTCACAGCAGGGCTGGCTCTGCCCTGGTGGGTGCATCAGCTGACTGCTGGTGATTTTTGTGTGCCACAGCAGCCTGGGACGTCAGGGAGGTTGAGGAAGAGGCCCTGTATTTAAAGTGGCTCCGTGTCCTTTAAGTTAGGCTTAAAATTTTAAAATGATTGGCCTCAGACTCGATCCGGCTGCTGCTGCTGCCCCCCTGCACCGGGACAGTGAGACACCAAGGGCAGCTTTTACAGGCTCGCAGGCTGGAGCAGCGCTGGACGGGGACCACCACAGCACTGCCCACAGCATCGAGATGGGGTGTCAGCCCACGCACTTCTCCCTGCCCCCGAGAGGCCCTGCTAGCAGTGGGGCTGGGATTTCACAGGCTGGGCTGTCTAACAGCTGCAGAGATGGGGGAGGTCCAGGAGGCCAACTTTCATTTATCAGCTGAGCTGGGACCCTGCTACCCATACACCTTATCCTCTCTGTCGTGTCATTTACATGTGTTGCAGTATTTAATCTAGGGCATGAAATCATGTATTGAGAATCTCTTAGTGTTTTCCCTACAGGAGATTAAATATAGGCTTTGACAGTTAAACCTGATTCTTGGGATTTATTGTACTAAACACATGGTTTGAAATAGTCACAACCAGTGTTATTCACTTGGTTATTAATGCTACTTAAATTTCAGTGACTAATGACTCTATCTTCCAAATGGTACCAATGTGCTACTTTGGGGAACAGGAGACATATTTTTTCTAGATGAAGGAAGGCCTTCAAAGGGGAGATGAAAGTTTTGTTAAGAGATAAGCTATTTTTTGAATGTTACAAAGCAAACTGCCGTTCCTCTTGTGACTCCTGAGGAGAGTGACATGTTGTCATACACAAAATGTTCTAAGCCTTTTATTTGGACAGCAGTAGGCAGCAAGCTGGCAAAGGGATGACCATGCAGTGTAGTGACCATTATTCTCTCTACTATTGCTCACACAGTTAAAAATATTTATTTATTTATTTATTTATTTATTTAAGAAAATAATTACTGAACAGAGATTCTCATGTCATTCTGTATTTACCAGAAAATATTCCTGCTTTAACTGCCCAATGCTCATTTGGCTTGTAGATGTTGCCATTGTGTCACAGTATCAGACAGTAGCAAGTTGCTATAAGTGTTTAAATTTTCTAATGAATTCTTTCTAAGCATCTCCTGCCCAGTATTTTGCTGTGTTCTGAATCATTGTCCTTTAGATTTATTCTTTATTTCATTTAGAATGGCTTTTTCTGCTTCAGGCCAAACATCCTTAACATGGCATTTCCACTTGCCTTTTTAATGTCTGGGTCTGCTGCCACAGTTCTGTGACGTTTGCAAATACAGAGACATCTTAGTTCCTTTCCTCTGATCACTGCAGTGACACAGGATTCAAAGACTGTAAACCCAAAAAAACTGAAAATGACACATTTTCAAGCAACCAAGAATGTGCCCTAGGTGTACAGCTGTTTCACATGCAAAGACATGACTCAGATCCAGCCTTTTTAGACAAAGCCCTTTCATTATACTGAGAACACATGTAACAATAGCCTGGGGGGCAGAATAATAGAACATTTGTTGTTTTGTGAAGGGGGGTGGGAAAGCAATCTAAAGATAAGGAAATTGAAAATTAAAATGATACTTGAAGTCTGGTGGATTTTTTTTTTGCATGCTACAGAGGATATAAAAATGTTTCTTTAAGGTGTTTCAAGGCAAGTTCCTTATCCATGTTGCACACACTGTCTGTAACAACTCCATGTGTGACAAAAACATGAATATCATGCAAGCTGATCAACTATAATCTGAAATATCTTAATAACTACTGATTGAGGTCTCTTTATTCCCCCTGCTAAATACTGATACTGTATTTGGAGGCATTTAACAGAAAATGGAAAGGAAATTTGAAATCAGGGATTACAACCCTGGAGGAGATCTCAGTGTAGTTAGGTTTCATTGAAGTCTATTCACAGAAATTGTCTGTACAAGACAGTTTTAAAGTGTCTGGGGCTTTATGTGTGATAGACACTTCAAGGTGTCATTACTCAATTGAAAAAGATGGCAGTACAGTAAACAGATCTTTAAGGCTCTGGATTGTAGCCCTCTGCTCAGTCCAGTAAGTCATTCACTTCATACTTGGCTTGGGCTTTGCAAAGACTGCACTGGATCCTGTAGAACAACCGCCTAATGTCGCAAGATCCAGAGTAAATAGCTCTTTCTAAAAAAACGTTATCAAGCCTTTCCAGTCACAAACCCATTTGTCATCAGTGAGGCCAACTACTGAGCCAAGGTTTCAATGTCTAAGCCAAGACTATCTGGAATATTTAATGTCAAAACCACAAGTATCAGAATGATTTGAAAAACTGCAGATCTGGGACTTTTTACACTACTGGATTTCATTAATACTTATTTCTTCAGAAATACATTTAAATGACAATGTAAACTTTAAACAGAAGAAACAAGTGGCTCAACATGCTGAACTAAACTTTGTTAAGTAGAACACGATCCATTTGTATGAGTGGCACATTTGCCTGATAAACCAGTTTCATTTGAACTCTACTGGCTTTTTTTTTCTTTTCCAGGAAGAAGGGAAGTCAAGGGAAGTTCCTGTACTCTGTGGTGTGAAGTAGCAGCATAATGTTCAGGAGCAATGCCTGGGGTACTGAGCAGACTTAAGGAACTGGTTAAAAGCAGGAAGGGGAGCTGTTAATTGACACGGGACAGACAGGCTTTGAAGACAACTGACACACGGTAAGCAAGTATTCTCATTAACTTCTGCCCTTCCACTGAGATTTGCCTAGAGGTAGCATTGCATGATCACCATTCATGCAAAAATCCCATTTGCTGAAGTAATAGGGGAGATCATTGTCCTTCCCAGAGATTTCCAGTTAATCCATGTTGTGGTTGGTTGGGTGGTTTGGAAAAAAACAACAAAGCATTTCCTAATTCAAATTTAATGGATTTTTAGTGCCTTGAGAATCGGCAAGTGAAGTTGAGGAATTAAATCCATCCATCCATCCATCCATTTTCAAAACTGGAATAACTGGAAAAATGAACAGACTAAAATAGACAAGCTTAATGATAAAGCATTATTATTAGCATAGGGATGTTAAAATATGCATAATATGATCATACTCTTTGTGGACAAGGATGTGCTACGCCTCGCCCTGTGTTCATTGAAGGCAGCAGGAATGTTGCTGCTGATTTCAGTGGGTGGGGACGGGCCCTCTGCATGCAAAAGTTGTTTCATTACCGGTTACATTATGCCTTGCCTTCCTTTCATTGCTTCTTTCAAGACTTAGAAACCCCCCTTTTATAGGTACTAGTTCCCACGTAGTTATTCCTGACCGCTCAGCACCAAGACTCTTGAAACGAGGACGTATCAGGGAATTCACTGGCAAGGCAATAGGCTGCTGTAATGAGCTCTTCCCTGCTGATTTCCAGAAGACGCTTCGGGAAAGGTGCTCTAGGATGAGCCCCTCCAGCCTGCCCGGGGCGGCTGCCCCTGCTCGCAGTCCGCGGCTGCCTGGGGGTGCGGTGGCGGCTTCCGGGGCGCTGCGAGTGCGAGCCGCGCCCGGGGAGTGCCGGACCGGGGGAAGTGGAGCTGCGCGTCCGTC
>WBNO01015013.1:94558-116937 GCA_013400575.1 Peucedramus taeniatus
GCCCCGCAACAAGTGCCCGGCGCGGCCGGGCCAGCCCGATCGGGGGCCTGCGGCGCCTTCGCTGCAGCCCGGGTCACCCCTCCCGCTGCCCTGGGCTCGGCGGCGCTCGGGAGAGGCTGGACGGTCCCTGGGCGCCTGCTCCCCGCGAGCGTTCGCCGGACAAGCTTTGCGCTCTGCCTGGAGGTTTTTTCTATATTTTTTCTCCCCAGCTGAGAACTCTCGGTGATTGCTCTGTGAATTTTAAGTGGCGTTTCTTTTACTCGATACTCCCGGCTGTTTTCAGCTGGGTTTCTGAGCGTTGTTTTCCTTGGGAACCGCAGGAATTTGTATGGCAAAGCAGTATTTGGGAAATGTGTTTGCAGTCAGCTGCTCTCGCTGTGCAGGGCGGCGCACAGAGCGATAGTTTTGGCACTGCTGTCATCGTGTGCTCTCCTAACAGGCGGCCAGAATTCCACAGACGAGGAACTGCTTCTGTGTAAGGGGGAAATAAATCTCCATTAGTCCCGAAGAGTTCCTGAAAGAGAAACGGAAACCTCTCATGCCAGACACTCTGGTTTGTCTAGCTGCAACACATGTGTGCTTAGACTCATGCTGGACACTTTCCAAACTCCAGAAGGCTGAGGTTTTCTTGGGGTGTGCAGAGTTTTTTGTTTGGTTTGGTTTGGTTTTGGTGTGTGTTTTTTTCCCCCGAACTTTATGCACTTACAGTCTTTTCTTGTCACTGCATACACTGAGAAGTTTTGTTCACTTGGAATTGACAAGTGTAGCCATAACTGTGAATATTAGGTACCAACTGAATCCATGCTGTCATTCTTCTGTTGATATTGAACTTCATTCAGGCTTAGGAAGTTCCTGAAGCTGGAAACGTCAGCAACATATAATTTATCTTTTCAGGACCATAGTTCAGGGTTTGAAGTGAGATGAATGTATGAATGATGTCGGAGAAATTTGACTGGCCTGTGTTTTGCAGTGTTAGCTAGAGACTCCCACAGATGTATGCCTTCCAAGATTAATTAAAAGGTGGAATAAAAATTTAGAGCATGCTTGCTTTTAGGAAAATTGCATAGAAAGGAATATTGAACATCCATATGCTTGGCAGAGGGTTGTGAAGTCTAAGGAATACGTTAAGGTGGCTGGGGAATCAATCACTAGGTCACCTGGAAACGGTGATCTGGAAGGTTCCCTTCAGACTGAGGATGGTTTCCAGGCTTTGGGACTTTCATGGCAGCAAGCAGTACTTTTCAGGAGAGTGGGGGTTCAGGAAAGGATTACTGAACAAAAATTCTTTGGTAACTGGTTTACTGGTCTTTTTAAAAAGAATATCAGGGATATTGGTCACATAAAGAATATTTTGATGTGTGGGCTTTTTAACACTGATTAAATGTTTGGGGTGGGTGTTTTTTGGTTTTTTTTGTGTGTGTGTTGGTTTTTTTTTTCTTTAAATAAAAGACACCTCCTCTATACGTGATCTTAAAATATTTTTGTTGTTTGTCTATTTAAGTATCTATTTTTCTTGAGTAAAAATCACTTCCGTTTAGCCAGGTTTCACTTCCTTGGAATATCTGATGTCATGAATTCACTGGTTCTCCAATTGTCTATGGACTTCTGGCAGAAGTCCAAATTCTAGTGTAGGAAAGCTATCTTAAAAAAAAAATCTTAGGTTCTTGTGATGTAGTGAAGGGAGAACATGTCCTGTTCCACTACTTCTTTCCCTTTAAAGTTTGCATATGTCTGTTATACGCTCTATTTTGCAAATAATTTAAACCCTAAATCCAGTAAAAACCCAAGCTGTTAGAATGCTGTATATAGGAGGAGGGTGCAGAGGAAGGAGTGTTGTTATTTAGACGTTGTGTGGAAGTGCAGGCTGATGCTTTGGCTGTTTCCTTAGAAAGCTGCTGTTGTGTTCCAGTGACCGGGTCACACAGTTCAAGCAGTTTAAGTGCTTTTTCATTTAAGAGCTAAAGATAGACATGGAAGTGTTGCCCTTGGTTCTCTCAAGGTTGCATCAATTAACTTACCTGAAAAGAAATGCAGGCCTTGGTGGGGTGCAGAATGTCATGCTGTATTTATCCAAAGGCTGCTTTGCTGTAGCTGGACTTTCTGACTTGCCACTCTAGGGAGCATTTCCCCACTGACACTTTCTGTGGAAGCAGTCTAGGTCAGAAAAACCTGAAATAAGCATAATTCACACAGTTGCATAGAAAAGCTTGTTTGTTTGTTTTTTTTTAGTGAATGTGTGTTTTCCTCAAACCAGTACTCTTGGGCTGACTCACACGATGTTATACACTGCATCTCCATTCGTCTGCCTCGAAGTGTGAGGACTTCGAATCATGGAGGCCAGAAATTCATACTAATTAATTCAAATACTTATGCCTGAGTCCATGAAACAGTTTGTTTTGTGGCAGTGCTGTTAGTCCTTCCAGTCACTCGCATGTGAAAGTTTCAGTGTGTTTTGTTTTGATAATTAAATCAGATCTGGGGGAAAAGATCGTCTTGTGTTAGAAATTTAACTTTTTTTTTTTTTTTTTTTTTTTTTTTTTTTTTTGTTTGTTTGTTTGTAATTTATTTTAGTAGTTGCTAGTAAGCAAGCAGTTTTGCTTTGGGTTGGTAAGGTGTGTACTTACAATCCAGAATGAACAGCAGTAACATTTGAAATAATCACAGTTTGGGGAACCTTCAAGGTGAAGGGTACACAGATCTGGATAATGCCTGAAGTATCAGGTACTTTGTTGGCAACGTCGACCAATCTGTGTTAGTCTACCAAATTTACATGGGTAAATCTTTTTATCCCAGCCTTTGGTGGAAAGAAATTCAGGAATGCGGTTTCATTTACATACATTAGGAGCTGCTGAGGAGGCCCTCATGTGCAAATGCCTGTGGATATGTAGGTACCAACATAATTGAATTTACATACTGGCTTCAGAAGATTAAAGAAACAAAGAGTGACACCGAGGTGTCAAAACCAGCTTCCTTTGAGAAGTGGGCAGTTCTTCCCCACTGATGATTTGTGTGCGTGCATTGTTACTGGATTGATTTTGGCTTCTTTTATGCAGCCAGAGGTTAATTCCAGCCTGCTACAGGGCACAGTCTTTCAGGAGCTGCTTGTACACAAACAGAGGATCCGGGCTGTCCTCACCTGCCTTTGCTAATTCCCTGCTTTGGCTTTTGGCCAAGCCCTTTTCAGTCCATTGAAAAGGGAGAAGGGCAGTTGTATCAACTTCTTATCTTAGGTGCTCCTGACTTAAAATTGTGAATTAGCTGAACTTGAGAGTAATTTTGTGTCTTTGGAGCTACACCTAGGTATATAGAAGTATGTTTAGTATTTACTTTTAAAAGAGCATAAGAGTTAGGAGTACTAAAACTTCCTCCTGACACAAAATATGTAAATTTGCTACTCACAGCTTGCTGTTGTTTTCTTCACGCTTGTTAAACGTGCATTTTTCATAAGTAGTATTGCATTACATTTTTGCTATGAAATTGAATTGTAAAGGGTGCTTTTCTGCTTCTAGAATATCTTGCTTTTGTTTGCAAAAGTAGTTACTCTGATTTTTTAGAATAGCTTTGTGAATTCATCAAAATACCTTAAAGGAACTCCATCAGAGGTATTGATGTCTAGTTTTATGCTTGTGTAGCTCAACTTTATATGCTGCTGTAAAGCTAACAGTTTTATTTCCCATATTAGGTTGATAAATAATCTTTTAGTACTTCACTACTGGCTGTATTAATACAATTTTTGTTCCTGTTTTCCAGAAACTGTGATGATCGGGAATCAAGTTTGTGTTAGGGGTTTAATTTTTGTGCTGGTATGTGATGTTATGTTTTGTCTTTGCATGAATTTACTTGTAAGGGGAGGAACAGTGACAGCACTGTTTCCCCCACCATATTTGTATGAAACACAAGTAATCAGTGAGTTCTCATTGCTGTCTTTTTGAGTTCAATTTTAGGGGCTGCTAAAGGTTTAGGTTGATTTTAAATTTCTTTTCACAGTGCTCTTCTGGGGCTTTTTCCCCCACCATATTTGTTGTATGCAAAGCAGAAAGCAGAGGCATTAATTTGGAACGAATAGACAGTTTTAAGTGATGTGTACTCCATTAGAGGCTTGCACTGCTTCCTCTCCCTTTAGGTCGTTCCTGTCCTCTCCTTGCCCCCAGGCACCATATATCCACTGGACTAAAAAAACCCCAAATCCTCTGTGAGAGAATTGAGAGATGAATTGGAGGATGTAAGTTTGGAGTTGGCCTCAGCTGGCAGAATGTGGGCAGGAGCTCGTGTGGCTGGCAGAGGTAGATAAAGAGTTCTGTGGAAGTCATGCGAGGCTCTGTGGGGAAAGCTGTCTGTTAATAAGAATTTGTAAAAATTCTGCTGTGCCTTTAGTTTTATGGTACAGTGTTGCTATGAGGTGTTTGCTAATTCTTGGTAGTATTTCTGGAAGTCCTTTGTGTGCAGGAAAGGTATAAGGGCAATGAAATAAATTAAAAATTAGCATAAGAATAGCCAGTTGTTTATGGAAGCTGTCATGTGGACTGTGCAATAGCTGGTGGTCTGTACCATTAACCTGACACTGCAAGAGGCTCACAGTCCTGCTGTCAAGTGGTTTTGTGACAGATTTAATGTGGAAGACCTGTGCTTGTGTGCAGCTACAAAGTATCAGAAGCAGTTTAAAAATCAGAGTAGGTAGGTGGTTTGGAGAGCACTGTACAAAATCACTAAAAAATAGAATAAGTGGTAACATTTTGTAATGCTTGAAGTTCTTATGGGAGCTTGAAGTAACAGCTGGGCCTTTTGGGCGTCATGTTTGGCTAGCTCCAGACCCCTGTGGGCTCCCTTATCTCGAGGACAAAAACAAAAGACTCGAGGCACCCTTGTCCCTCTCTTTATTTCCTGGCCAGGAACAACCTGGCTGTCCAGGAGCAGGGAGGGGGAGAGAGGGGGGGCGTTAAGGTGAGAGAGAGAGAGAGTGAGTCTGTGAAAAGGGGGCAAACCAGCTGGCCTCGTGGAGTTTTAAACCCTGGGAAAGGGGGCTGGAGGAAGGGACTTCAGCCCATGGGTACAGGGGAGGGGAGGGGAGGGGAGAACCTGGGACAAGACCACTACCATGGGGTATTGGGGAGAGGGGTGTGTGAAGGAGAAACCATGTGATAAGGGAGGGGGAATTCCATGAGGATACAAACATACTATTCAGTGCAAATTTCCAATCACCCAGTGCAAAACAACAACTAAATAAACTATTTAGTGCAACACTACAGGAGTTACAGGTAGAGAGAGAGAGCTACAGGTAACTCTTGAGCAGTACCCTTTTTATCTTTGGTAAATACAGTGCTTGAGAGATGTATTTTGATATTGTTGCATCATTTTATTTTCTAACAAGCAAAGGAAACATTTTGAAATGTGCTGTTATTTTCATTTAACAATTTTATATTTATCAGTATAGCGTGTTCACAACAGAAGAATATGAAGCCTACGTGGTTTATAAAAACTGGTTACATTTGTGTCACTACAAATAACAGCCAAAAACCCCTGCTTTGAGTCCTGCAGAAGGATGGTGTTCAGTCAGTGGTGTCATTGCTGTTCAGTCCTCCAGAAGACTGCAGGTTGGTCTGTAGTTTGTGTGTACAGACTGTTGGTACAGACACAGCTACAGGGGAGAACCAGGTAAACAGAGGCCAGTGTTGCCAGCAGAAACGCAAAAAGCTAAGTACAAAGTTGACCTGGTAGAAAGAAGCACATAAAATAGTATTTGAAAATTGCACTGGGCACTGAATCCTCTTCCTGCTTGGCTTCATGTCTCAGATTCCTTTTCTGGTTTTGAAGAGTACTTTGGTCCTTTTGCCTGTACTTTTTAAACTTTTTTTTTCTTTGTACAGTGTGGCACGAAGTTTACTACTCTTGGGTTAGTCCTTCTCCCCACATCCTCCATTATTTCCCTCCCAACCCCCAAAGAACTTAAGTGTGTTAACAATACGTGACAATATTCTTTACTCTCTGCTGGTGTTGGGATATTTTTTGCATTTGGGTGGTGTTTTTTTTTTTGGGTTTTTTTTTTTTTCCCCAGTTCCCTTTTTGACTTAAATAGGTGTTGCTGAGCAAGGCGAGGCCTTTGGGATTTTCACACCACCACACACATTGTATATTGGCGTTTGAAAATCACACGGGCTTGGCATTTTTGTATTTCTGACCTTTAGTGCTGAGCATCTTACTTTGTTTCTGATGCAGGGAAAGAATTTCTGAATTTACTGTTTGGTTATCTGTATGCCCTGCTAAAGATGCAGTTCAAGATATAAGATGTTTAAGGAGGATTGTCCAAGTCCTAACCGGGGATTCTCTAAACAAGGAGGAGTTAGTGCTTGGTGTGAAGACAGCAGTGACAGAGACAGTGCAGGTGTGTGTGCTGCCCATATGGACATGGGCAATGGCAGCATCACAATGTGAGTAGACACAGTAGAGTGTTAGTCCTGGTACTAATTAATGGAGATGGACAAGACTGAATCCCCCAAAACAAGTCAAAACCTACTAGGAAATAAAATTTGAAGTATAAAATCCTAAAATGATTTGATTGGGAAGGTTAAAGATTGCCCAGTTGCACTCCACTGCCATGGGCAGGGACACCTTTCACTATCCCAGGTTGCTCCAAGCTTCCTCCAGCCTGGCCTGAGACACTTCCATGATGGGGCAGCCACAACTTGCTTTACAATTTTACACCAGTGTAGTTTTTTTTTTTTGCTTTTCCCAAGCACCAAATAATAGCANACAACAACCTGAAAGGAGGTTACAGCCAGGTGAAGATCAGCCTTTTCCCAAGCACCAAATAATAGCATGAGAGTAAACTGCCTCAGCTGCACCAGGGAAGTTTTAGGTTGGATATTAGGAAACATTTCTTCACCAAAAGCGTTATCTAGCATTGAAACTGCCAGGGAAGTGGTGCACTCACCATATCTGGATGTGTTTATAAGATGTGCAGATGTGGCACTCAGTGTATGGCTTAGTGCTGGGCTGGGCAGCCCTGGGTTAAAGGTTAAACTTACTGTCAAGGGTCTTTTCCAACCAAAATGATTCTAAGATTTTATTCTGTCTTATGCCAGGTTTAAGTGAGATTGAGGAACTGTGGATTGTGCCACAATAACAGGAGGTGAGGAACACTCGTTGTGTACTTGTGCTGAAGTTTATTTACTTGTAGTAATGGCTGAGGTTGTGTCTGTAGAAGAGCTATCTTATTTCTCTTTTCATGGGAGGAATCTGATGAATGCTGACGGGAAAATTAGTAGTAGTTTCTGAACCCTCTGGAGTGAAGAAAAACATCATTAGTCTGGCAGATTGTCAGCAGCAAATGGTACATTAATTTTTGTCACAAAACTTGCTAGCAGAAAAAGAGACTTTGCTTTCTGTTAGTAATGAAAATGAGGAGGGAATGATTATCTGTGCTCGGTAGCTAATATTGTTCTGCTTTTTAGTATCCATGTAAGACAGATACAATGCTTTTGACAAAAGTCCTTTTATATTTTATTAAAAATAAAAAAACCACTTTCTAAAATACTAGTAATCTGCATGTGATTACATATCTAACTTTAAATAATTTTATTATGTTATAAGATTTTACTATGTGCAAACAATTGCAAACTTTCCCATGTGTTTAGAGACAGAGATATCACTCTTTAGTTGTGTAGAATGCTAAAGAGAGTATTCTACACAACTAAAGTGAGAGTCTTCATTCTAGGCCAGTTTTACTTCCCCAGCACTTCAGAGGTTCTTTTTTACATCTGCTACTAGTGATAGTAATGTAGGGAGATAATTTTTTTTAATAGAAATGTTTATTTACACTTGAATTAGGTGGTCTCTAGCTATGTTGAAAATTTTAGTAAGCTCAGAATAATGACCTAACTCTATTTTTATCTGAGTAATAATAACAGCAGCAACATTTTGTTTACTGAATTGTTGCTTTAACTGTTAGGATACCATTTTTTTTATACTCAGTGTCATTCTGCACAAATTAGAGTCCAGCTAACATAAATACATGACAATTGTTTATTTACATTCTGCAATCTGTTTTGATAACTGGAAGCTTCTGTTTCCTCTGGGTGCTGTAAATAAATCTGGTGCATGAGGAGTTGCAGCGAGAGGGAAGTTCTGTATAAAAAGGAAAAGCTGTTTAGTAGAGTTCTTCAATAAAAGCAGGTTTGGCAAGAATGTGAGGATGTAACTTAAGACCACAATCAAGTCCTTTGCTCACAATTTCTTGTAATGAGTAGTCAATGGAGATCTGCAGCAGCTGAATGCATATATTGAGTGCTGTCCTAATTTCTGTCACTGCAAATATGCTGTATTGCAGCTCACTTTATAGTAAACCTGCTGGGCACCACAAAATGACAAAAGTCCTTATCTGTTTCTATATTTTGAATAAAGAACTTCTCTCTGTGTATTATTTCTGTATTCCATTTGGTTTAACTTAAAAGCTTCAACATTAATTTACTTGGATGGGAAATGCTGTAGGTAAAGCCCTGGCTGGGGATTTGTAATAATTAGATTCTATTTCCAAGTGTGTCACAGGCTCTGTGTGAGTTCAGAGACATTGGGTTATCCTGGTGTGTTTTTATCTGTGCATCGAGGGTGAGGCAGTTTTCTTTCTTTGGTGTCTACATGGTAAACTTGAATTAATGTCCTTGAACAAATATCATGGATGTGATGCTTAGGAACAGGGCTTAGGGATGGGCCCGGCAGTGCTGGGAGAGCAGTTGGACTCCATCACCTTAGAGGCCTTTTCCAACCTTAATGATTCTAAGTTTCTCTGCTGCTTTTAGGATAAATGCAAGCACTTAATTGAAAAATACTTTGTAGCAGCTCTGGTAGTTAAAATCGATGACAAATAAGTTTTATGTGCTTTATATTAGGATGGGGAAAAGGTAAGTGTGTTTTTAAGTGGCCCCTTTAAAAAAGATCCATTTAAGTGAGCACATATAATTGTTCCAGCTGTTGCACAAGCTTGCTTTAGTGACTGTCAGTGAAAATGTTTTTGTCAAAAGAAAATCTCTTTTATTGTGTTAAAAAAAATAAAGGAGAAATTATTCTTAAAAAGTAGGTAGAGGCAGATTGTAGTGCAGCAGCTGAAGTATTTTTAAAGCATCATATCATTAGATTAAAAAGTTAGAGTCTTTAGTGTATTCTTGTCATGGGAATAGAAATTTGAATGATTAACCCCTTTCTATTTATAGCTGTTTTCTGAGTTATTTCGGTTCCAGTTAACGTCTATGTAAATTTCATGAGAAGGTAGAGCAATTCTTGCCTTAGTCTATCTCTGCAGCTCATCATTTTAGTGTCCTCAAGTTACTTTCTTTTTAATGTGAATTTCACAAACCACAGCTGAATTTTCAGATTTATTTGTGGTTTGATAACTTGTCAGCTTTTATTATGTTCAACTACAGGATTTATAGAGACCTTCAGCATTTGGTGGCTCCTTTTGTCTTCCCACCACTGCTTGCCAGTTTTTTAAATCATGGCATATCACTGCTTAGGGTTGAGTTCCTGGGGTTATTGCCTCAGGAGAGTGAGAGATGCAGGCTCTGTGTGTTGTGCTGATAAAGCTTGAAACAACAATATATACCAATTTCTGTGAAAGTTTTCCACTCTCTGGATGCCCTAAGTTGCTTCTTCATTGCTAATTTAACAGGTACTTGTAGGCCAGGAAAGTAGCACGGTACTCTTTGGGTGGTTTTTAGCTCTATTTGTGCAGTAATAAAGGGTTTCTACATATGTAATGACAATTTTCTTGAAAAAGAGGCAGTGGTTAGGCTCCTTATACAATAAGGGCTGGTCAGAAATGGCAGCATTCCTGAAATCTTTGGCTCAAGCACCTACATTTTGGTGATTAACAGACCCAGTTAAGCGGTTTGTTGGGGTGTGGTGGCAAATGAAATGGTTTGTTGCTAGACTTTCTGTTGTTCTGTGATGTACGACGTTTTTCTTGCAATGTACGGGTGAGAAGTAAAATAGGATTTTAGAGGGGCTTTGTTTTCTTTCTCACTTATCTTGGGAGAAAATTTGGAAGGAGTTTAGGGAAAATTTTTTGAGCTTTTCTGCTGTCTAGTATGGTGTTGAAAATTTTCTATCTTGATCAAACCATCATTGTTTGTGTGAAAACTGAAAACCCTTTGGTTTCAGTTGCAAGAGTCACTTTTTTGGTGTCTGATTTTGTCATATTTTAATAATTGCTTTCTTAAATACAGATACTGCTGCTGTGGCAGCTCTTTTGTGTGCCCAGGTTTATATCCCCTATGTCCTACAGTTTTATCCAAACTGCTCCTGCAGTTTGGAGGTGAAGCAACAGGCTGGGGTGCAGAATGCAGTGAAGTTGTCAAGTGGAAGTCTCTGGGAAAAGAAGGAGCTTATGTTCATTTATCAGGGAGAGGGTAGCTTTTAGATGCCTGTTGCCCGACAGTGGGGTAAATACTGGTGTCATGACTGAGTGACAGGAGGAGGATAAATACATGGACCATAATGTATCTGCTGCCTCTGCTCCATCCTTCCACACTTCAGATGCAAATCTAGCTTTGCATCTGAAAATGCCAGAGGATGTGTCATTTCTTGGGGCAGGTCACAGCTCCAGCCCTGCTCAGGCTCTGCTCCTGCTCAGAACGTAGAAGGGAGTTCCTCTCTGGAGGGCTCCTGGCACCACAAAACACTTCTGCTTCTCTCAGAAATAAGCCTGTGGAACAGGTAGCTGGTGAATGGGCTGGAACCTTTCCTTAATGAGAGAAGCCAGAAGTTGCGCTGTAGTCTAAATGACTGAGCTGAGCACTGCAGCTGAGGAAAATAGAAGGATTTAAGTTGGTTTGTTTGTTCTTACATCAAGTATTCTGTAATTTTAGGTGCCATGTCCAAAGGCAGTGTAAACAAATGTGAATACTATTAAAATCTGACTTTTGGATCCAAAATCAGATTTAAACTGTTGCTTTGAGGACAGAAGGATTGTCTTTTGTGTTTGATTTTCTTTTGTGGTGTGTTTTTTGTTTTGCTGGGTTTAGGGTGTTGTTTGGTTGGTTGGTTTTTGGTTTTGAAACCAAGCACTCCCTTGCTTCTAGCCTGGGGATTAGCTCAGATTTGGAGTTCTTAAATTACATAGTATTATAAATTATCATGCTGAAATTATGCTTCATATTTTAAATATTTTTTCTGTGAGGCCTCACTACCTGAAAGAGGAGAGAGTGGGGAGCAAGAGCAGATTAAAATGCACGCTATTATCTAAAAGAGCTTAATATATTTGCTTTTGAGTGTTGGATATAGCTGGGGGTAAACTGCATTTATTAGATGCTTGTATTTTTCTTTCTTCAGCACAGGGACTATTCTTAGTTATTACTTCTAATTTCAGAGAGTATTTACTGTATGTATGTTGTTAGTGATGGAATGCTGTTATTTATTATGTGGCAATATCTGGAATCAAACAGCAAGTTGGACTGCAGCAGCATGTCTGTAAAATACATTTTGGTATTTCTGTGTTGGTTCATAGTCCCTTGCAATCCACACTTGGGAGTTTATTTTAATCATAAAGAACAAAGCCTTTCAAGTGATACCTGGAGCAGGGTGGGCAGCACCTTCACAAAATGGCTCATAATAATTAATAACTGACAAATTGTTCAGTCTTGATTTTGAATTCTGTGTTCTCATTTATATAAGTTCAAATATGAGCACAACAAAAAGCAGAATTTGGGAACTAAATAGAAGAAAATTTGTGTAGTTTCACCATATTAGGCATTTCGCAGAATGTAATTGAGAAGTGAAATGTGGGGACGTGCAAATGAAAGTGAAGAAAATAGACTATATAGTTCACAAGAAACAGAAATCACAAGTAGTGCTACTAATGACATTTCAGGTAAGTCGGTAATTGTGATGGGATCTTCACAGAAACAGGATGAAGACTCACTGCTTTATTTCTCCATTTAAAGTGCAGGTAAATATTTATTAATGTAGTAACTTTTTGGTGGAACCAGTTGGTGTTTTTCAGTGTTTTTATATGTATGACACACTAGTGGGTAGAAAATGCATCAGCAATAAGGGCCATGTTCAGGTGTTCCTGAATCCGGAGGAAATGCTTCAGTCCTTATGCACCTTGGCCTTTCAGAGTTTAAGGCAATCAGAGAGAAATCATTAAAAAGGTCATCATAAACTTCAGAATGGCTGTAGATATCTCAATAAATGAATATAAGATTTCTTATTGAAAGTGATGGTGCAGGGCTAATTTAGTTCAAGAGCAAGTCCTTGTGTTCTGCCCAGTAATTAACTCTAGATTCAGGAGCAGCTTAAAAATGAAATTATGGGATATGATTGTGTTGTGATAGAAGACCAAAGAAACAGGAATAGGAATTGCTGTGCTGCTGGCAGTTAATGCCCCTGGCCTTGTCCCTGAGACTTCTGTCCTTAAATACTGCTTTAGATGTAATGAAAATGCATGCAGAATCAAATATTTTGTTATTGCTTGCAGCCTGTTTTAGGATGTGGGAAGCTGAATTTGGGTGGCAGGGCTGCTGAGGGTGTGCAGGGATGGCAGGCAGGCTGGCTGGGGGTTCATTGACTCCTACAAACATTTCTGTAGGTGTCACAAGGGCTTGTGCAGGATGCTGGGTTTGTCTGTACCTGCCTAAACTGCTTCTCAGTGATTAGGCTGGCTCAGCTCAAGCCTTTGGGCTCACATTTCACATGTAGGTGAGGATTCCTGAGAAGAGGAGCACTGCCCTGTGACCATGGCTTCCAGTTCTTTGCTGCTGTCAGCCACATGGAGTGAACCAGAACTAGAGAATCTGCAGCACCAGCCTGGAGGTGAAAGTGATCTGTTTTACATCTTCACATGGATAAGTCTGTTCAGTCTGAGCCATCCAGGTCTTTGTCCCAGCTCTGGAGCTGCTGAGCCAGCTGGGTCATCACTTGTGCCATGTGCTGCATTGGAGCTGGAAATGAGCTGGAAAGCATTGCTCACTTGACTCTGTGTTTGTGGAGCAGTATAAAGCAGATCTAAGCACTTGTTTGTGAGTCATCTGAAGTAACAAAACCACTGCTGTTTTCATAAAACTGTCACACGCAGCCTTGAACTTTGTGCTTTTTGAACTGTAGATTAGCAGGCAGAGTACATCCTCCAGCCCAGAGCCTCTCCTAGGAGGTTTTCTTACTTTGCACTTGTCATTAGAAGTGATCAGCGCTGGCAGCCAGCCCTCGGGTGCTGAGGGCATCGCAGGGTCTCCCTCAGCAGACTTTGCCCATCTCCCTGTCTCCATGTCAGCACACTGCCCTCAGGTCAGGGAATGTCTGGCTGCCTGGCAGAGGGTGAGAGGAGAATTTGCTGTCTAGGAGCCTCTTTTTGTTAAGCTTCCCTAACAGTGATGTGTTCCCCTTCTGCTTTGCCCAGAGGCATTTCTTTTGAAGATGACAGAGCAGGAAAAACCTAATTGAAACATTCTGGGAAAATAAAAATGAATTATTTTTGTTTAGGTTTTTGTTTGTTGATCCTAAATAGTGCAGGTGATTCCTTCCCGTCTGGAACTATCTGTTCTTGCTGCTTTAATGGAAAGTCCTTATTTTTCAGTGCCAGTAAGTGCTGACAGCCTTTTGCTCTTAAGTTAGACTTTATTGTAAGGAAAAAAGATTATTTGCCTCACAACTCCAATCGGATTGAGTTCTAAGATACAATTAGTAGGAAGGTTACTGAACCTTGAGCACCATCAGGCAGGATACATCGCTGTGAAGGAGGGACACACCCTCCGCCCTCCCGGATAAATTCAAATGTCAGTAACTGACACCCTGTTAAAAAATCACCCTGTTCAAAATAAAGGTGAAAACTTGCAAGATCGTTTTGATATTGTCTTGCAGTTCTAAACTGAAAGGGAACTCAGCAGCACGTGTAACCAAGTAAAAACATGATTCATTGTGAAGCGTACTAGTCTGTGCTTGTGTGAGTATAAGTTAGTTTTAACCAAGCCTGTTGGGCTCTGAAGGGGATTTCAGAGGTGAGGTAGAGCTCTGGGAAGAGTGATCAAGGCTTCCTCAGACTGTGAGTCACTGTGGTGGGAGACTGGGCTCCTGCCCTCAGTCACCCACTGCAAAAATGTAATTATAGTATCGAGTTCTTGATGAAGACATAACTGAATCTAGCTTCTAACCATGTTTTTATCTGCTATCTGTTTAACTTAAAGAATATACTGGAAAATGCTAAGTAGTCTCTGCTTTGCTCATCTTCAGGAATAAGAAAGGACGTAAACTGACTTACAGTTCTGACACAGATGTGACTTTTGAACTCATTTGGTGTTCTGCATTTTCTGTCTCTGCCTTTTTTTTTCTTTTTCTGTGGCTGTTCTTGTGCAATGGGAGCTTGTTACTCTATGCCTGTTCAGTTTTGGTTAAAAGATTTTGTACAAGATAGGTGGGTTTTGCATTTCAGAGAAGTCTGAGGCTTTTAAAAGGATATTACTGGTTTCTGACCAAGCACTAACACCTGGGAAAATAGAACACAAAGAAGAATGCTGTCCTGTGTGTAACAGTTTTCTGTCCCTTGTCAGTATGGTATTTTGTGTCTTGATGTTGCTGCAGAAATAAGTGCCACCTTTTAAAGGTCAGAGTTGGTCTTTGTGCTGAAGAGGCTCTGGGCACTCGTTGGGACAGTGCCTGCGTTGAGCTCTGCTGTCTGGGTCAGCTGGCACATAACACTACATAACAGATATGAAATACTACTTTCAGATCTAAGATTTAGCCTGCATTTTCAGCCTGGGCACTCAGCTATGCAGTGTGTAGAAGCTGGAAGTTGCTGTCATTTAGGCAGATGTGCATTGCCGTGAACTTCTCTTTTGCTCACTGTGTTAGCTCCTGGACTTGAGTTGTGATGGCTTAATTACTGGCAGTGAATGCTCTTGAAGAATTTTATGTCTGTTACTGTTGGAACTTCAGACTGAGTTGCTTTATATGTTTTAATATTTTTTTAAGTTGAAGACACTTGGTGTATTTACTGATCCTTCATACTTTTTTGTCTCAGATTAGGCAAAAAGGTGAGTTTATTCATTGCTGCAGCAGCTAATTCAGTTTGATATTCACTTGTCCAATATTCAGCACTACTGAGAGCATGAAATGCTCAAGGCAGCTTTGAGGTGACCAAAGCTGTTAACCAAAAAGCTATCAAATGCCCCAGCTGTGTATCACTGTCCTAAACATCTGCTAGTGCTCTCCTGATGTCTGCCTCAGTGCTTTCTTCCAGAGTAGAAGGTTTAAGAGGAGATACCAAGAAACTGCTGTGTTATGTGATTCAGCCCACTCAGAGTTCCTTATCCTGAAGTAAACCTGGAGCATCCTCCCCAACAAATGGATTTTTTTGTGTACTCTGGAAGAATTGATGGAGCAGCAGCCTGTATTATGGGCCTAGAAATTGTTATAGAGCAGAAGACAATAGGGCTACTATTAGCCCAATAATTTCCATGTGGAAATTCACATTGTTTGTGATTTTTTTTTTCTCTTCTATTTTTCCTTTTCTCTTTGTGAGTGGCCTATTCCCTTGGCTTGTAATTGTTTATCTTGAATATTATGCCACACAGGAATTTAGGCAAAAATTTCTTGTAGCTCTTCCCCCTTTCTTTCCTTGTGATATATATATATATATATTTGGTAATACATTCATAAGTGTTTCTTTGGTCGTAGGGAGTGTAGGTGGAGAACTCTAAAAAGTTTTACAGTACTGTCACAGGCATTTTGATTGCCACCACACAGTTTTATGATTGCTGAATTGCCTCATAAGATTGTTAATGTTTTAGAAAAAACAAGTTATGATTTACATAAAATCAGTATCTATGTAATGAGGGTGTGATTAAAGGGTTCATGAAAATTATTATTTTGCCAAATGCAATTTCTCATGCAGAAGTTGCAAGTTGGAACAGAAAAAGGTTTCTGTTGGGTTCCTGGTGGGTGCTGTCAGAAGAAGTCATATGGGTGTAGGCCCAAGGTGGTTTGGTGGTGTGTTTTTGGCTGAGGTCACACCCAGCAGACCCAGAAGAGAGGCTGTCTGTAATGTCCATCCGCCAGTTGTATTTTTCCCATGTTCCCCAGAGAGGTGCAGTGGGGAAAAGTGATGTCCTCAGAGAGTCCCGTTTGTGAGGCAGTTCCTCCAAGTCCTTCTGTTTGTATGCAGTTCCCAAAGATGATGATGGCCTGTTTGTTGTGTAGTTGGAGTCCTCATTGGCTGTTCGCCGTAGGTAAAAGGCCAGCAGGGTTTGTACCCTCTCTGATGGGTGTAACCAGCCTTTGGAAAACTCTCCAGTTGTTGTGTGAAGGTGGAAAGTGTCCAGGCTGCCCATGGTGTGATTTGCAGCCCATCGATACCACCTCTCTCAACCCTTGCTGTGCTTCTCTGAAAAACGGGAAGGGTTGGTTGAGAAAAACAAGGCTGCACACCCTCCTCCTCTAATGAAGTGTTTGTTTCTCATGCATGGATGTGGCAATGGCTGCTTTGTTTGTGTACTTTAGAAATGGTTTAAGGTCTCGAGGGCTGGCTGATCCCCCACAGTTGGTTGTAGAGAACAGCCTGTTTTGGTGTCAGAGCTGCAGAGATCGAAATGCTGTGAGAAAAGAGGGGAAACAGGGCAGGGAGCTGTGGGGAAGCGAGGCTGGGGTGAACAAGGAGCTGTGACAGGAGCTATACACAATGCAGTGGTTTGTTTAAGCTGTGCTATTTATAGTACAGCCTGGGTAATTTCTGGGCACCTGCCATCTGATTGGTCATCATGTGTCTTGTTAGCCATTGACCTCTACAAGTTTGGAATAACCAGCTTTTAGTCAGAGTGTCCTGCTCCTGCCACGGGATATGCTTCAGTGACACACTGTGCTCCTTGTTTGAGGGGCCACAGGTCATACAGGATTTCTTCCTTGGGTGGAAGTTCTGTTGCCATCCCTGTTAGCTGTAGTAGGATGCATTTCACACCCCACCCTAAGATCCTGCCTGCTGACCAGTAGCTTTTGATTTTGATTTTTCTGATTCCACAAGCACAAATATTGACATGGCTGTAAAACATGAATTCCAGGCTGGTAGTTCACCCTTGGTTCTGTGAGATTCACACTGTTGCTATGTCGTTGCAATTTCCAAATCACGTAATACTGTCTTCATTTTTCTCTAGTATTTTTTTTTCTTGTGTATGTTCCCTGCTGTCGGCTCCTAGACACAAATTATGAGAAGTTTTTGGACTAGCTCATGCCTCTGTAAATAAATAACTCCATGTGTGTGGATTGGGTTCTTGCACAGCAGGTGAAAACCCATTTTGGGACAATACCTTTATGCACCAAAAGGTTGTGCATGGAGCCGTAACTTAACTTTTTTTAGACTTAAGTACGTGGGGCAGTAAGTATTTATCCCTCAGAGCCACCGAAGAGTCTGAGTTTCAGAGAGCTCCACGTGCCAATTCCCAGAGAAATTCTGCTCTGTGTGGGACGAGGCAGTGGCAGCCCTCTCTCCCTCCTGGTCACTGTACTGTGTTGAGTTCTCATGAGCACAGTGGGACCTGCCTGGTGTGGTTTAGAAAAATAATTGTTTATGGGAAGTGCAGTGTAGTTACATGTCTTGTGCTTTGTGGCTTGGCCTACAAACCTGGAGATAGCATCAGTGCAAACTGACAGCACTGCTTGGTGCTCAGGGGGATTGAAGTAGTTTTTGTTCACTTCTCTTTATGGAGAGCTCGATTTGCAGGGTAGAGCTGAGGAGGATGATGCCTTGGCTCTGTGGAGATGTTTTGCCCCGTACATCTGCAGGCTGTTGGTTGGTCAGAGACCTTCTGAACCTTTTACAAGTTGAACTGTGAATGGGAATATGGGATCACTTATGTCATCAACTCAGCTTCTCCATAGTAGAAGTACAGATGACATTATGCTCTTAAAAAAAAACCAAAACCACCAAAAATACCCCAATCAAACAAAAAACCTCCACCAAAATCAGCTTACAGCCCAGAGGAAAAAGAGAAAATGTTCTTAAGATAATGAAGGCAACTCTGTCTCCCTTTTTTTGGCTTTAACTGCAATGGACATCTGCTGGTCTGATTCAAATTGAGTGTACAAAAATTTGAAAATATTTGTAGCAGCTAAGAATGCTTTTGACTAATTCATGATGGTAAGACTTATTAGAATAAATGGCATATTCAAATTATTACTTCCTTTTTTCCCTTTCTGGTAGCAGGGTGTTTGTGGATTTCACATTCATTTAATTCTTAGATAAATCGCATTGTGTAGGGGGAATGTGGTGCTGTAGTATTTGAAGGTGTGTGATTGAAGTGTGATTATTTAGGTATTTCTGCACAAAAAGTTGGTGCAGCATTTAAACCAAATACAAATTGCTGATGTTCTGTTTGATCGATTACATTATATTGTGTTTTGCTTTTTTTAGATCACATTGAGCTCATCTCGTGGAATCTTCTGAAAAAACAACAGTAATAGGAAGAAAATGTTTAATAAAAGTATCTTTGCTACACAGTCAAACTGAAACAGGAAAGGTTCATTGGAGTAAGTATTACAGGGCTGGGGTTTTCTGCGGTTGTTTTCTATTGTCCTTTGCTTGTAAAGTCAGCATGGTTATTAGGCTTTTATTGTATTTAATTTTGTTATAGTTATATTAAAAATATAAATGGGTGACTCTGTACTCATTTCACTTGATCAGCTGGTAATGGACATATGCATTCTCACTGAACCATCTTCCCTCTTGGAAGTAGTTGCATCTTGTGAAATTTAGATAGGTTTCAGGTTTTTCTCTAGGCTGCTGTGTATGCTGGCTATGGTTTTGTGCAGGGGGTTGTCTGGTATAGAAGTGATTACATATAAGCCCCTATTTGCTGGAAAAATTTAAAGCACTGCTTGTATTTTCCAGGAAATTTGAAAATACACTTTTTTTTTTTGTCTGTAACTCTCCAGTCATGGCTCTTCTGACTGACTTTAATATTTTTGTTGTCACTATTATTTGTCCTGTATTGTCGTTCCATCATTCATCAAACTTGCTTACGTTTTCAGTTTATAAATATCAGAGACATCTTTCCTTCACTGTTTGTAGTTAACTTCTAGCTTTTGTGAATTCTGGGCTGACGCATGGGTGTCTCATTTCTGATAAAAGAAACTTCTCTACCTAATGCAGGGACTGTGCATTGTACTTTTGTTACCAGATAAATAAATATTTATATCCTGATATAGTGTAATTCTGAATTTCTGTATCCTTCATGTGCTTGAAATGAGAAATGTAATAATTTTCTGCCACTTTGTGTCAGATTGTCAGATGTTTAAACATATTCTCCTTAGAAATTGGGAAAAAGCTGCCTATGTCTGATGCATTTTACTCATGCTGTGTGATTGTGTGAATGTAATTCTGCAGGAGTCACTGGAAATAGTCCTGAATGCCTGCTTGGAAATGAAAAAGATCTGGCCATTAGAACTGAAAAGGGTGAGAAGTTGTTCTAGTTTACAAGAAGTATATTTCAGCATATTGCTTTATTACCAAGAGGAAATGACTCCACTTTGCTTCTTCTTTGAACACGGATGTGTAGAGGATGTCATAATTTGGGTAGAAAAATGTCTGTGGAACAAGAAAAGCTTTTCATACTTGGTATTTTTAACAAAGTGTTTTTAACTGGCAGAATAACACATTTGGATTGATTGATTTCCTGCCTTAAAGAAAAAAATTCTATAAAATCTTCAATTCAGTGTGGATTTAAAGAAGTTGATGTGCGTTAGTTCCCTTTCTCTAACTACTTGAAAGAAATGCTACAATTTTTAGTCAGCACATTTAAATTTTCATCAGTTCCTGATCTAGGCCAAATGTCAAGTGACTGGTAAATACTCATGTGCAACATTCTTGTGGCACCTGATTCTGAATTTTGATCCCTGAAGTTTTCAGGAGATGTGTTATATGGAGTTATTTGTCTTTTACTGCCTATTAGGTTACACAGTGGAAATACAGGCACCTGTTCACAATGTCCCAGTACAAACAAACCAACCAACCTATTTGCTGCCTGCAGACTTGGTTTGACAAGTTAATTCTTGACTCTGGTAATCAAGTTACTAAAACAGATAAACAATAAAGTTGCAACTGAACTCCCCAAACAAATACAATGAAGAATGTCCCCTGGAGACAGCTTTAGTAATTTTAAGTAATTGTTTTTAGGCTTATGCCAGACACAAGACTTGCTCAAGTGTTCAGTAGTCAGTAAACTTGTGTTTCCTCCCTCCCCCCCCCCCCCCCCCCCACTCCGCTTTTCTTAAGAGACTCAGAGAATTCCATTTTTACAACTTATAATTAATTCAGATCTTTCCTTTTTGGGGAAATGTTTTGCAACCCATTTGTTTGTTTGTTTCTAGTTGAACATTTGTGTGTACTTGTGTGCATTTGGATCATCACAAGGTATTTTGCAATTGAATTTTTAAATTAAGGTACTAAGAGCATTAAAATAAAGTCTGAGCAGCATCTCTATTCACAGTTAAAAAGCCAGGTGGAGTTGTTGTGAAGTCTTAGAAGCAGATGCTGACTCTCACAGCTGTGGAAAAGTAACCCCCAGGGCAGTCAGGCCTTGCTGAAGGGATGCTGAAGGCTCCAAGGGTTGCTGCATTTCTAGGACACTGTGCCACCTCCATCCATGGAGACTTGCAAAATTGTATGCAGACTCCTAAGCAACATGCTTTAACTTCGGTGTTGGAGCTGAGCTTGGAACCAGCTGACTCCCAGAGGTACCTTTCAGGCTAAATAGTCTGTAATTCCCACAAAATCCTAAATATTTTTTGGTCCTTGTGATGAACGGCCAGGGCTACTTTTGTCTTTATTACCTATATCTTCATGACAAAAGGGGTTTTTAGGATTGTGTTTTTCTACCAAATGGCATTGTATTTCAACTTGTCTTTATAAAAATGCTTCATGAAAAGGATGTATAAAATACATGTAAATATTTGCACTAGATTTGTGTTGTTGGATTTCCTTCAGTGTTTGTTCAGTCCTTGACCAGTCCTGTCCATGTAACAAATGGCTGTGAGCAGCCACCTCTGAATCTGTGTGCTGGGGGCATTGAAACTGGTGTTGGAAGAAAAATAACTGCAGAAATACAGATTATGTAAGAAACAGACCCCATCAGGAAGAATGCCTGACCACATGAAGCATGTAAAATTAATATTTTTTCCATTAAAGGGCATCCTTCTACTTTGTAGGATCCATGGCATCTCTGTATAAGACTTAACCACAGTCTGCTCATGTGTTTTGGTCTGTGTGCCCTCCTTGTAGGTGAAAATTTCACTTGTACTTGATATTCAACTGGTTTTAATTGTTTCACTGGTTCACCTCCCTCTGTAGATACATGCAATCTGTCTGCTGGAGAATAATCCCCTTTCCTAGAGGTTTTGATGAAAATACCAGAAATAATTAAAAGGTGAATCTTTTAGTCCCTGTGTGAAGAGGTATCCGCTTATAGGAGAACCTCAGTTCCTGTTTTTAACTTTTTTTATAGTAGAATGTTTTTGAGATGTAACATCTTAATAGTCAGCTCCTGACTTAATAGTCAGGTGAGGTCTAGGTCCATTTGTACAATTCCAAAGGAGAGGAAATATTAACTATTTATATATTTAAATGTCTTATAAGTGGAATGTTTCCTTTGTGTTTACAGTGGAATAAAAAATATTTTGAGTGGTAGAACAGGCAAGGAAATCCCAGAGAGCAGAACTAATCCTGATTAGTTCTTGATTATTTCCTAATTTATTTCCTAATTTTGTTGTCAGACTGTTAAGAAGTCAGTTACAATTCTTGTTAAGCAATGGGAGGAGAGGGCCCCTACAGTTTACTTAGTACAATAAAGTAATAAAAGCACAGATTATTAATGCATCTTTTCAGATTCATGACAGACACTGCATAGTAGTTCTAATAATAGCTTGGGCTGTTATTAAGCCAGGCCCCTAGGCTGTAGTTTTGCCTACTTTTTTTGAAATTATCTTAAGAGCTGTCAAGTGGCCAGGCAGCCCTGAGGCTGTGAGGAGCTGTCACCATGCCACTCCTCTTGCTTCTCTCCTCCCTCCCTGTGCTGGCACAAGCACTGGTGCAGCTTTACAGAAGCACCTGACTTCCCTGGGTTCAAATGACATCTTTATCTGGTTCAGCTCCTCCTTTCCCATTCAGTCTGACTGTCCAGTCCTCCTCCTTCCCTTGTGCCCCCTCCATTCACCTGTTCTGTTAAGCTTGGCTTTGTTTGCTTGTTTAAAATATCCAAGTGAGTGTGCCATCATTTCAATGTTTAGTCTGTTCTTGGAACTCAACATACCCTAACATTTCATGCTGACCTCCTGATGCTGTTTGGTTTTTGCCTTCTTTTCTCTCTCCTCTCTCCTCTCTCCTCTCTCCTCTCTCCTCTCTCCTCTCTCCTCTC
>WBNO01015013.1:116956-174725 GCA_013400575.1 Peucedramus taeniatus
TCCTCTCTCCTCTCTCCTCTCTCCTCTCTCCTCTCTCCTCTCCCCTCCCCTCTTTTAACACAATCTGTCCATAACTGCCCCTGAAAGCCTTCAAATAAAGATCTGCTCTTACATTACTTCCTTACTTCCCAGTTGATATAGAATACTGAATTACTGGCCTGGGCTTTTTTCCTTTTTCTCTCTCTGACCCTGTTGGTGAAGGTGTCATATGAACTGTTACTCATATGACAGTGCTTTTCTAATCTGCTGTTTTCTTCCATTCCTTTATACTCCTTCCTTCTCAACCACGAAGAACTGCATTCCAGGCAGCTGAAAGGGAATGTTTTCCCATAGTGTCCCCAGCTTCCGTGTGATCCAGTTATTGGATGCTTCTAAAGACAGTTTCACACAGCGGTATTGAAATGTGAAAGGAGTTTTTCTCCCTGCAACTCATTCTACTTGCACAATTGAAAAGGATGGCCTGAAACTGTTTCTGTTTTAGTGTATCTATGCAGTGATTTCAAGGTGGAGCAGAGGATGGCTGTGAATTGGCTGTGAGAAGCTGGTGTGTTACTGTTTGGTGTTCCAGAACTAAGTGCTGCCTGTGCATTGTTGGAAGTCTGTCAGAAGCCTGGGACTTAAGTTTTATTCACTTGTTCAGTTCATCATGGATATTCTTCAGAGGGAGCAGCAGATGTGTGTGTTTGCCTGAGTATAAAGTAACAGGAAGTAAGATTTTCCTTCTATCATTGTTCAAGCCAAGTTCATAAGTCCTTCTGAGTCTGGAATACCATTTTAGTAGTGTTGTTCTCTATTTGTAGACTTGTTTTCCAGGAAAAAAACCTCTGAAGACAGTCTCATTTGCAGCTAGTTTCTAAACTATACTTTCATTGGATTGTAGAGTAATTTTTGTAAAAAGGGATGACTACAAGTAATCTAACCTAACCATCTGTTCAAATGTTACTTAAAATTAAATTAAATTTTAATTTGTAACCAGTTAGCATGTCTGCATTTTTTTCATATCTCTGAGTCCTGTGTAAGTCAAATGCAAATTTAGATGCTCAGCATTTCTTGAAAACTGGGCCACTTTTATTTAGAGGCATTAATATTTGAGTAGAAACTGCATCCATTGTGGTTTTAAAATCCTGACTCCAGTTTTTAAAACTTGGTGCACAATGCTATGGGTACACCAGAGGAATAAAGCTACAGGAGGTGAACAGGCAAAATAATCAGGGATCTGGGATAAAAAAAAAAAAACAACCAACCAACTTTATTTGTGGAAAATTAGCTGTATTTCATGAGGAGGATGAGAGAATCTAGACTTGATGGCTGAGAGACCACTCTTGGTACCAGTGTGAGCACTGTGAGGGAAGGAGGCCTTTGAACAAGGCCTTTCATGTTTTCTGTACATAGATATTTTTAGAAAACTAAATAGTGATATTTTTATTCTGATTTCTGGAGGAGCCCTGACTAAATAGACATTTAATTTTCCATTCCATAGGGCCAGCTTATGTGGCAGTTGAACTGAACTGCTGGGAAATATTTATAGTACCACATGATCTTTTAAAATAACTTTCCAGTCTACTTTGTAGATGTCTTGTGTTCTTTAACTCTTTGCTATTGTAGGTAAATACCTGTGACATTTGTGGAGTGGAAAGATCTCTGCTTTGCTGATTTAGGCATTTGTATTTATCATCAAGTTGTTTGTATTTTAATTTTAGACTTAGAAGCAGTTTGGATGGAAATTCACCTGTGCAGCTGTAGAAGGCCAGAAGCTTAAGTGGGTTCACTCTTTAGGGCTAAATAAGAATTCCCATGGCATGGTCTGCAGGGGTTTCCATGGTCTGCAGTGGCACACAGACCATGTTTGAGTCACCAGTGCATGGGGTTCTGGTTTTTAAGGGGTCATTATTGGTCCTGTGTGACCAGGGAGGCGTGGGCAGAAAGCACAGTTCTTAACAGCTCACACAGTGTTGGAATAGGTGGTGCTTGCTGCTGTCATGTTAAACCTTTAAAGCAAACCTCGGCGGCAATTCGGTCTCTACAGCTCCCTGAAAGGTGCCTGTGCTCAGGTGGGGTTGGGCTCTTTCTCCAGGCAGCACTGACAGAACCAGAGGACACAGCCTCAAGCTGCATCAAGGGGAATATAGGTTGGATATTAGGAAAAAGTTTTTCATTGAAAAAGTGATAAAGTTCTGGAATGGCCTGCCCAGGGAGGTGGGGGATCACCATCCCTGGGTGTGTTTATAATAAGATTGGATGTGGTGCCACGGTCTAGTTGAGGTGTTGGGGCTGGGTTGGACTCGATGATCTTGAAGGTCTCTTCCAGCCTGGTGGTTCTGTGATTCCCGTTAACCCCAGTGTCCCCCCTGCCCGTTCTGTGGGGTGAGGGCCGTGTTCTCACCGCACCCTGCTCCACGCGCGGCCTGCCGCTCGCAGGGCGAGGCCGCTCCGGGCCCTTGGAAAACTGGAGATGTTTGTTCCCGGTGTTTTCCATTGTGTGCCTGCGGCGGGATGGGAGGGGACAGCAGGAAGGGGAAAAGCTGAACAGCGCTGCTCTGGCCGCGGGCTGCCCTCAGAGAGAGCTGCCCTCAGGGCGGGGTGAATGAAACGGGAGCGGCGAGGGGAGGAAGCAGGCCTGATGAGGGGATGGAACGGGAAGGATGAGGAGATGGGAAGGAATGGCGTGGGAGCGATGAGGGGACGGAACAGGGCTGATGAGGAGATGGAATGGGACTGATGAGGGGAGAGCATGGGAGCAGTGAGGGGATGGAACAGGGGTGGTGAGGGGAGTGGAACAGGAGTAGTGACATGAAACAGGAGTGATGAGGGGATAGAAAAGGACTGATGAGGGGAGATGGTCGAGCTGGTGCCCAAAGTGTCCCTGTCACAGCCTGTGGCAGTCCCGAGTGGCTCTTGGACACTGCCCTGGGCTGCAGAACAGCTCCCAGGAATCTGGTACAGGTTGAGGAACAGAAGAGGATGTAGTTCTACAGAGCTGTGAACTGGCCCTGATCTAATGCATATATTTGTGTTTAGTGTCTTCAGAAGAAATCAGACTTTTTCAAATTTAAAAAAAAACTCTTCTAAAGGCCTTTTAAGTTTCATAGGACGTAAGTCTTCCTGCATATTCAGACTCCTTTTCCATCTTTCTACTAGATTCTTTTCCCTTGTTTCTTCTCAAATATTTCATTTATAGCTTGCTCATCTCTTTATAGCACTAGATGTTTACATGGTTAGAAAAATGATTACAATGATTGTATTGTGTAAGTGCTTAGTGTTTCTCCTACTTAGACTGTGTGATGTGCTGCTGCTGTTTCCTCAGAAATGACTGTGGTCAGATTGCCATCTCATCTGTTCTGGACAGTAAGATACTGTTCAAACACTGTTGTGTGTCTGGATGGGGTGGCCCTTTTCATTACTGCAAGACTTCTGGTTTTTTTTAGCCTCTTGACTGCCACATGACATAGCAAGCAGTAGATAAAGAGCTGTATTCATCACAGTGATGATTGTCTTGGATGTGGTGCTCAAAAATTGTAACAACTTATTATGTAAAGCAAAAATCCGGAAAAGCAGAGTGCCCTTAGTTTTTGCACATCCAAAACAAGTTAGCTTCTGATATTTGTCCTTTATGTAAATATTCATAGGTTTTGTGAAAAGTAAATCCAACTTTATATTTAACTTGAAGAGCTGTAGATATTTTTGTGGCCTTAAAAAGCACCTGTGTTTCGAAGAGATGGTATAAAAAAAACTTGCTTCTTATGGAAAGTTACTTCTCAATATATAAATGATCCTCCCCTCCAACTTTTTGACATCTGTTTGGGATGATAGCATATTGATTTCACCCTAAGAGAACTGACCACATTTCAGGAGTGGGTGACATAATTTCAGATGCAAGATAGCTCTTCTGAAGACTTTTCCAAAGACTTGGTGCTCAGGAGAATAAATGCTATGAGAGATAACAGGGCATCAACATTTTCCTCTGACACTGCATCGTATGTGTGTTTATAATTACCACCTTCTTTGCAGCTACTTTTACTTGTGTTTGATTAGTATTCTTCTGGATTATAGTTCAAGATAAAACAGTGAACATTGCATTGGATTTTATGATAGTGTTCTTTTAACAACAGAAAAACAGATCTCAGAGGGTGAATGATAGAGGATTTTTGGTGAGTTCAAACGTAAAGGATTTAATGATACAGTGTGAGTTTTCATAATTGCTGCATACTTCAAAAAGTTGGTTTTAGAAGAACTTATCTGACTCAGATAAATGTTGAGTGTTGATGACAATTAAAGTGGATTGGGTACTTTTTAATGTCTAAGTCTTTTGCTGATATGATAAATTATTTTCAAAGGAGAATTCATTGCATTGTTACTCCATGTCTCATTTTTTGCAGTGCTCCAGACAGGCTCTCTGTGATCATGTTCTTGGGCAGCTCTTAATTTCACAATAACCTTACAAACTCCCTCCCATGCTTGTCCTTAGTATCTCCTTGGTCAGCATTGTTTGATGTCAGATATTTGCACCTCCTGGATTTAATTCCTGTACATGTGCAAGTTAACTACCCAGCACAGGTAAAACTGATTTCACCAGCTCTGGCTGCAGTGGTTGGAGGCCTTTGTAGCTGAGTGGTCCTGGACTCTCAGCAATGTCTTGAAGGAGTCATGATGGATTTGAGCCTGGCACAAGATAGTCTTGCCTTCCTTCAGGAAAATGGGTAGAGAGAGCACAGCCCCAGCATGTAACCACAGCCTCTGAAATCCTACTGATCCTTTCATCCAAAGAATATGTCTGAAACTCCCGGGGATGTTCTGAATGCCTGGGTTTTGTTAACTGGTACTGTACAATGTTCCAGTGGTTCTGCTGGGTGGCCAACACTTGCTGGAAGTGTTGCCTACTTTTTTTTTTTTTCCAAACTAGTTTTGTACCTGCTCTGTATAACCCGGACATACGATTTTAATTCTGTTTTGCTTAGGGGGAAAACATGAGGGGGCTGCAATTCAAATAAAAATATGTGCAGCTTACTTTTGACTGTGTCTGTCCTTAAACTATTTTAGAAATCAATGAGGAAGCAGTCTGCTTCTGGTAGCTGTTTTTTTTTCCTTTTTTCCTTTCCAAGTGGTCTTGTGGGTTAAATGATGAGATGTACTTCTGTTGGGAGGTGAGGGGAAAGCTATAAGGTCTCCTGGCTTCTGGAATGGGGCTGTTAGTACCAGAGCAAATTTCTTTTTCTGCCTAGAGATAGCAAGTCCTTTAAAAACCACAACAGCATATCCAATTGAGAAACCCTGTTTTAGGATTTCTTCTTTGTGTACATTAAATAAATAAATACCAAGATGAGTGGTAAATTTCCTTCTGCAGATGTTCTACTCATCTGTGTTCCATTTCTTTCCATTAGTGTAAGCAGCTCTGGCAGAACTGCTGGTATATTAAAATACAAATTGATTAGGAGGGAGAGTGTATTCATATATATGAATCTGAAATTTGCAGGTTAAAGCTTAGAGAAAATTTACAATTTACATGGGAAGGTTTGAATGCTGTCTGTCAATACTACCTGTGCCTTAGAAAGCATTTTGTATTGGGCTTTGTTCCTATGAAATTCGAAGTCATTGATTAGACACTTGAGGAGCCAAGGTTAAGTGCTGGTTTAATTACTTCCTTCTTTTGTAAGTGAGGTTGTTGTTACTGTGACAGTGGGCAGGAATAGCTATGAGGTTAACAGCCTGAAATAGCTTTTTATTATTATTTGAATTGTTGTTTTTTTCCTTTAGCTTAGGAAGTTGTTTAAAATGTCTCTGGTGCTGTTACTCCCATTCCAGATGGCTTTTTGCCTTTGTTTCAGTTCCTAGATGTGATATTGTGAGTTAGTCACCAGTGCCACCACACATGTCCCAGCTGGGGCCGTGACTCATCCCCAGAGCTGCTGTGGCTTGGCAATCTTGTGTTTCTCAGGATAAAACCTGGTTCTCTCTCAGCCCCTGTGATGTCAGCTCTTGGGGCAGAAGTGGGGTGCTGGCTGCAAAACACACTGACCTGCTTCCTTGAGGAAGGAAATGTTAAGTGCCTGAAAGCAAGAATAGCTCCTCAGTATGTTCAGATTGGCGAGATGGCTTCTCTTCCCTTTTTAACTGAAAATGCAAATGGAATTTTAAAAGATTCTGATGTCTGTGCTGGAAATCTTTAATTATAAACAAGTTTCTTACAAGAACTTTATAACTCTGTGTTGTGGTGTTTGGGCTCCAGGATATGGAGCGGCATTTTTAAGTCTTGTTTCTTTGAACATTTTAAACACTTGTTGATGCACAAAAGTGCTTTCAACAACTGCAATTGTGAAAAACATCTGAAAGAGGATGGAAATAGAAAAAATACACTGAATTAAAGCAGGAATAAACTATAAACAGAATAACTACATAAAACAGATTTCCTTGCTGCTGTACCCATCCAAGTAATGATTTGTAATGGAAATACCTCTTTATTTTACCCTCATGACCACAGAAAATAACTGCAAATGTGTGCATCCAAATATGAAAAATGTACAGTATTAGTGTTTTTCGCTGACTGCTAATTTCAGTTACAACAGAATTGTAGTCAGCATTTTATGAGTAAGAGTAACTGGATGGAGGAAAACAAATAGTATCCCATTAAAATAGCAGCTTGTGGAAAATATACTGATTGGTAATGAGGAATTAGACATTTTGTCTGGGTTTGTTTTTTGGATAGATGCTGTGTTATTCCAATAATGTAGTCTGTGTTGAGTGTAACGATAGGGTAACATTTTATTTCTTTCCTTTAGACATCTTAGAGCTTACACACCGTGCTAAACTTCAACATCCAATGATGAATGGATGGATTTATAAACTGTGGTAATTAATATAAAATACCTTCATATCTGATTTGTTATTTTTACCATACCACCACCTCCAATTACTTCTGCTTTAATTCAGTCTGCTCAGTGTAGGGATTTTTTTGGATAAAAACGTGGACATAATGGTGGTAAAACTATTATTTGATAGTGTTGATGGTAGGAGCTCCCTAATTATTGCTTCTATTGAGAAAAAATGTTTTTCCTTATGTACTTATGCTTTCTGAAATTTAAAGGTGTTTTATTTGGCATTAATGAAAACTCTGGTATATTTTTATTTAGTACAAACAAAATATGAAGTGATCCATGCATTAGTATGGTAACAAGATGTGTTGACAGCTTGTGATGGTCCTCACAGCTTTGCTAAGGCCAGGTGGAAAGGGGTTGGAATGATTTGTGTCTTGTTATTCAGTTTATTTGCTTGGCAGTTTGGGGTTGGGAGCAACTGTTTTGTCAAATACCTGAGGCAGCTTTGAAAAGGCAAGGTTGATTTTTGTGCTGCTGGCATCATCTATTATCCATAGTGGGGAAGGGAAGGTCTAATTGAAATACTGGAAAGCTGCGAGTGGAGTTGAACATTCTGACATTTTCTGTCACCCTTTACGAAGGGTGATTTCCCACATCTTGTGCTGTGCAACAAGAATTCAAAAGATGTAGGGGTAACTTGTCTGTTAAAGTGCTTTATTATAGTGTTTTCCAATGCTCCCCATCCCTTTGACAGCTGAAGAGCATTGTCTGGATGAGGAGGAAGGTAAATGATTCAGTGAGCCATGGCTGAAGGGAAGATTCAGCTTCAGAGTGGTATTCAAAAAAGAAGACTTGAAAGGTCAGAAAAACCAGTGGTAGCATTTGGAGTAAATAAAAATTTGCTGAAATACAGAGGGCAGGCAGGCAGGGAGGCAGAGGAGTGAGCCACAGAAGATCACGGGCAGGGTTTCCTCCTACCCTGCAGTGGGTGCAGTTCCCACCGTGGGTGGAGTTCAGTGATCATTCTCTGAGGATGAAAACAAATTGAGATAACTGTCTTCAGAGGAAAATGGCACTTTCTAGTAGAGTCAAAGAAATTTTTCCTGCTATTAATACAGACTTTCAAGTTGAATGTCACTGGCCACATTAATGAACAACTAAGAGGAAATTTGCAAAAAATAAAATAATTTAACTGATTATGAGTTTTCATATGAAATGTTGCCATTCTTCATCCACAAAGTTTATTTTGGTTGTGTTTTACACAGGTAAAGTTTTAGAGAGAACTTGAAATGAATTTCTTACTTTGGTTCAACTAACCTCTAATAAGCTTTTTCTCTTATTACTTAGTTTTAAAGATATAAACATCTCAACAATAGTGCTTTGCAAGGCAAATACTTTTATTATATTAAATAACAATAATGAGTAAAACCATGCTTATGTGTTTGCAATATTGGCATTTGAGACCTCAGAGCTGTAAACTGACCTGTACAAAGCAGGCTTATGTAAACCTTCCAAAGACTTTAAAATGTGTGTCTAATTATAGAAGGTTAAGTATACTGAATTTTAGGGTTTTTTTTTCCCCTAAGGCCATGTGGTTATGATATTATTGAGATTCCATAATGCCTCCTGCCATGACAGACAGCCTTGACATCTGGGCAGTGGATTCACAGATTGGTGCTGATGGCTCAATATCTGTGGACTTCCTGTTGCCCACTGGAATCTACATCAACCTGGATGTCCCTCGAGATGCCACCATATCTCAGATTAAACAGGTAACACCAAATGGGCAGTTAACTTCAGTTTGGAATGAGGGCTGGTTCTGATTTTGATGTGCCCTCTGGCAAATCAAGTAATGAATTCTAAGCAGCCATAGAAATGAAGTACTGAAGGCATGTGCCCAGCAGATTAACTGATAAAGAAGTGTGTCTGGGGGGGTTAGCATTGGGTTTGGGTAGATGGCAAGATTTGAAAAGTGTCTTCTTGCTGATAGTTACAGTTCAGCAGAGATTATTCTAATAGCTTTAATAATAATACTCTATTGCTACTCTGAAACTTTTCCTAACACATTGGTAATCCATTGTTTGCTGATCTGACATTTCCCTGATTAGATTTTTAGTGCAGAAGTCACAGATTGGGCTGCTGCTTCTCTTGACTGGCACCAAAAATAATTGCTTTAAAAACTGCATCTGCCTCTTCTTAAAGATTTTGTACAAATTGGAGCATCACTTAAAATGTGAGGTAATATCCAAATGGAAGGAAGGGGAGAACGTAAGGAAGTGACCACAGATACTGAAAAACAATCTACTGACCTTTGTTCAGATAATGGCCACTGAGGACATTGGGAAAAGTTACTGAGCAATGAAGCAGTGAATGAATTACAACACAGACTAACCTACTCCTAATATATTAAGTAGTTTCAAGTGATAAAGATTCTGAAAATGAATGTGTAAGTGACAGCAACAAGGGATTTGAACTAAACTGTCTGGTGGTTTCTTTGCTGCTTGTGGCACATGGAAATTTGACATGCCATAAATATGTACTGTTGTTATTTAGCTGTTTTCCAAAGAAAAGGAATGCTGATGGTAGCTACAGAGGTCTGTCCTGGAAATCGCTCAAGATAGAGAGTAGAAGTGAGACAAAGTAAACATATAAGGATTTAAAGTGATAAAAATTACCAAGTTAGCAAACATGTTTCTTTTCTATTTCTTCGGAACATAAATGGAAATGAATGTTGCCTTCAGTGCCTTAAGATATGTCCCTATTTTCTGTTTTTTCTGTTTTTTTTGGGTTTTGTTGTTGTTATTGGTTTCTGGGTTTTTTTTGTTTTTGTTTTTTTTTTCTTTTTTCATTTATTTCTTTGTTTTTATTGCAGCTGTTATGGAAGCAGGCACATTCCTACCCACTCTTTCATCTCCTCATGGAGATTGACTCTTACATGTTCTCATGTGTGAATCAGACTGCTGTACATGAAGAATTAGAGGATGAAACACGGAGACTTTGTGATGTTAGACCCTTCCTTCCTGTCCTTAAACTAGTGACAAGGAACTGTGATCCAGGAGAAAAGTTGGATTCCAAAATAGGTGTCCTTATAGGCAAAGGTAATTCCATTTAATTTTTTTTTAAATGAGGTTAAACTTTGTTGTGTATGAGGGTCTTAATTGGGCAGGTAGGAGTGGATTTAAAAAAAAACTGTTAAAAATTCAGTACTTCCCTTTGTCAAACAAATACTGATATAGCTAAAAAGAATTTAAATACTCAAGATGAAACACATGGAAGTTATTTAAAGCTACTTTCTGTATTGCATTTCAGCTTTGTATTACTGCATCAATCAGGAACAAATTTTATTTTGTAGATGAGGAGAAAATATATATTATTATTATTATTACTGAGTGAAAAACAGCATAATCCTTGAGCAGTGTTATCATAAATAACCTACCAGCAAACTGGATACTCAGAAGGAATTAGGAATTATTATGATTTTATTATACGTGGTGTCTGAGTTGGTTAACAATGATTCTTGGTTTTGCTCTCAATTGTGACACTGATTTTCATCAAACAATGAAAAGCTATTTTTAAAAATTCACAGTAACTTATTCTTGATGTTATTTCAGAATTTTCAGCTTTTAAATCTACTCTGCTTGGTTATACAATCAAGATTGACAGGGTCATATGAGGTCATACCTCTTGTTTTAAAACAATGAGCCATTGTTAGGTCTCTTATAAAGACTACAGGTTTTGTTTAGATTTCAGCAGTACACTGTCTGCCTATTTGTTAGAGCTGACAATGGGAACAGTTGGTCAGTTTAACCATTCAGACAGATTCTGACAGATGCGGAGAGATTCACATTCTGTGTTTGATCTGGTTAATCGGAGCTGTGGGAGACCCTGCCTTATACAGTCCCTATTCTGTACCTTAGCAGGGAAAAATATGTTCCTGCCTGAGCTTCTAAACTTAGTGCTTTATTCTCAGAAGATGCTGGGTGCTTTGTGTGATTTGGACAATGTCCTTCAAAGTTTACAACTAAAGATAAAGACACTTGCAGGCCCTACATGTCCTGAAGTACCAAAAAGTCACAGCTTTCCACTGTATCATAGGAACATGGGATGGTTTGTGTTGAAAGGGACCTTTTAAAGGTCATCTCATTCCACCACCCTGCCGTGGGCAGGGATACATTCAACTGGACCAGGTTGCTCAGAGCCTGTCCAATCTGACCTTGACTGTGTCCAGGATGGGGCATCCACCACCTCTCTAGGCAGCTGGTGCCAGTGCCTCATCACCCTTCTTGTAAAAAATTTCTTCTTTACATATGATCTAAATCTATCCTCTTTTAATTTAAAAACTCCCCAGAGCTTGCTTTTCTCCAGGCTCTGTCAGCCTGCCTCCATTGCAGAGGTGCTCCAGCCCTCTGAGCCTCTTTGTGTCCTCCTCTGGAGTCTCTCCAGAAGGTCCCTGTGCCCTTTATGCTGGGGGCCCAGAGCTGGGTGCAGCACTGCAGGTGGGGGTCTCACCAGAGCAGAAGAGAGGGACAGAGTCCCCTCCCCTGCCCACCTGCGCTCAGTGCTTGTGATGCAGCCCGGGGCACGTTTGGCTTTCTGGGCTCGGAGTGCTCGTGGCCACGTCATGTCCAGTTCATCCACCAGCACCCCCAAATCCTTCAGGGTAGGGCTGCTCCCCACCTGCTCATCCCCCAGCCTGTGTTGGTACTGGGTTTGCTGAAACCCAGGTGCAGGACCTTACATTTGGTCTTGTTGAACCTCAGTGGGATTCCCATGTGCCCCCTTCTCAAGCTTGTCCAGGTTCCTGTGGCTGGCATCTCCTCCTTTGGGTGTGTCACCATGCCACTCAGCTTGGTGTCATATGCAGCTCTGCTGAGGGTGCCCTCAGTCCCTCTGTCCATGTCATTAATGAAGCTAGTTAATAACACTGGTCCCAGTACAGCCTGGGGGACGCCACTTGTCACTCATGTCCATTGGGACTCTGAGATGTTGACCATGACCCTCTGGATGTGCCCATCCAACCTAATTCACACCCACTGAGCAGTCCACCATCAAGTACATCTCTTTCCAATTTAGAAATGAGGACATTATGGGGCCCATGTCCAAGGCCTTACAGAAGTCCATGCAGGGGGCATCAACAGCCATCCCTTTGCAAACTCATGTGGCTCAATCACAGAAGGCCACCAAGTTGGTCAGGAAGGACTTGCCCTGTGTATTCTTTCTTTACATGTTTTGGAAAAGGAACTTTAGTGGTCCTGGATTGGTAGAAATTTCAGTCATGTCATTTTGACTTGAGTAGAGGATTTTCTTTTTTGACTTTTAAACAAGCTTAAAAAGGATGATGTCATCTTTCTGGGCACTTAAAAAATACCCTATAGCTTGAAAGCATTTCTGCTCTGTGGTCTTTATGATGCATTTACGGTGCTTTTTTAAATTTGCTCTTGTGAGGAGAGACTTAAAACGTTCCAAACTACCTCAAATTCACAGTAAGGTTGGATTTTCCGCTTCATAGTACTTAGGAGATACATTGGTTCTTGTTTAAAATAAAAACTCATGCCAGGTTGCATGGAAGTTGTGCAAGTAACTTAGGAAGAATACTGATGTACAGGACAATGTAGAGCCCAGCTCAGCTTTGAGCATCCATTTTGGATGGGATGTCTGAAAGAAACCACCTGTGTCACCTTAACTTAAAGATAGTTTAAATGGGATGGGCAGTATTTGTACAGCTGTATATCCTTTTGCTTCCTTGAATTCTTTCAGGTCTCCATGAGTTTGATGCGTTACAAGATCCTGAAGTGAATGACTTCCGAGCTAAAATGAGGAGAATCAGTGAAGAAAAGATTCAGTCACTTGTGGGTCTCTCCTGGATGGACTGGTTGAAGCACACTTACCCACCAGAACAGGAGCCTGTTATCCCAGAGAGCATCCAAGATAAGCTCTACAGTGGAAACCTTGTCGTGGCTGTTCATTTTGATAACTGCCAGGTAGGAATGGTTGTTCATGTTTCATGAGCTGTTCTTGATCTAGGTCTGAATTGATGTGGATTGCTCAAGGATATAAATGAAATAGAATACATACATTATGGTGTTTGCTTTAAAATGCAAGGTCTTTCACCAGGATCTTTGACTCTTGGAAGAAAGTGAGTATGTGAGCCCACTGTTGAGAGTTGGACTTCTAAGGTCTAATTACAGTTCAGCTTCTAAAGGCAAAATGTACAACTTGTATCTTCTATATTACTTGACGTTTGTTTAAATGTAAAACATGGTTCAAAGTTGTCAGGACTTGTTTTGCCAACTGTTCCTGTGTTGCCTCACTTACATTCAATTTTAAACTGAATTCATCAGTTTAAAAGGTTGCTGGTAATTGGTAGGCACCATATTCAACACACTTGTCTCTGTGTATGACTCACTGAACATCTTTGGAGTTGATCTGCTAATTAGATTGAGAAATTTTTTTTTTTTTAAAAGAATCAGTATTCCCTTTACTAGAAATGCAATAGAAAACCAAAACACTGAGACTTAGAGTTAGCTTTTTGTTAAAGCTAGCAAAACTGTAGTTTATTTTTAAAATAAAACCCCCTTTAGTTTCTACTAGGAAAACCTGAAATGTTTTAGCATGAGTTTTTATGATGTTGAAGTTGCTGTGACTCTGCTTGAGTCCAGTATTCCCTTTACCCTTTTTTGCACTCTGTTCTTTTGGATAGCGATGAATGGTCAGCATTGGAAGCCTTAAAAATCTTACAAGTGTGTAAATGCATCAGGCTAGATTGGGTGCCCATTTTGACCCAGGTGCAAGAGGCTGATTTTCTAATGATTCAGATGATTTTAGTTACAAAGCTGAATTATTTCTATACTATCCTTTTAAACTTTAAACATTTAAAATGGTACACACATCTGCCTCTGGAGACACTAAATGTAGAGGTGAGAGCTAAGTTTGGTCACCAGTAACCCCAGCTGATGTTGGATGCATAGGTGTTTTATGACAAAACCTTTTCCAGTCCTCTTCAGCTTAACAGAGAATTTGTATTGTCCAGGAGTGAGATTATCTTCAGCCCTTGATTAAATACTGCATCTATATGCCTATGCTGACAAAAAGCATTGGACAAAAGCAGTGCAGAAGTTCTTGCTGGTGCAGAATGTATTTATCTGCCGCTATAATAGCTTAGGCTGCTGACATTTCAAATGTTTCACATGCTTCTGCTGCCAGCTCTGACCTTCAGAGCTATTAACAGTTCAAATCTGAGCTGCTTTTTTAGAGCAGTAAGCTCTGTTCCAGACTTTACTACTTGCACTGAGCACTGGAGTCATCCCAGGAGAGTTAGAGAGGAAGGTATGGGGACTGTTCTATCAATTCTTACAGCTGCAAGATTAAGAGAAGGAAATATTAAAGTAGTTTTTGTCTGGAAGGTATGGGTGAGCTGTAAGGGCTCCGTGGTTGTCTCTGGAGCAGGAGAGACTGCTCCCCATCTCTGTGACATGGCTGTTAAAATCACCTGGGGGGGAGGGCAGCTGTCAGAGAGTACCAGCTTCCTGCAAAGAAGAAGTGTTACTCCCTGTCTACCACTAGCAGTTATGGCAGGAGAAGAAAGCCTTCACACTGGCAGCTTTCTGAAAGGGGGAAGCTGTTGTGAACCAGGCAGAAACTGAGAAAACACAGGATTAATTTAGTGTGACTCTAATGAGTCACACTCATAGAGTTTGCTTGTTCCATTGGGGCAGCTTGGCTTCTTACCAGTCTATATAAATAAAGCACAAGTCAAAAGAATCCAAGCAGACAACACTACTCATGTGTCAATAACTGGGTTTAGGGTGCTCACATCTTCAGAATTGGACGTGTAAATAAAAAATAAGAAAACTTGAAAAAAAATAAAGCAACAAAACCCCAGTACCTCCTGAATAACCTTTGCAAATAAACCTGTATAAAGCATAATGTGGTAGATGAAGAGAGATGAAAGATTTCACAGAAGATCTTGTACTTTAGGAACTTGATATTAATTTAAACTTCCTTTTTAATTTACAAAAGAGAGTAACTTCTTACCTTTACCTTTTTAGAACACATTAAAATTAGAGATACTTTGGAAATAGGTTGATAGACTCTAAGGGTTTTAATTAAAAACTTCCTTTAAAAAATGCAGTCTTTCCACGTTGTGTTCAGAATGCTACAGGTGTTGGCCACTACTCCTCTTTTCTGTTCTCCTCCCAATGTGGTGGTGGTTTTCTGCATAAATTATATTGACAGTTTCTTCTACTTTCTTACTTGAAGCTTTTTCTTCTGAATTCAGTGATACCTAGAAAGAGGATAGCTTGTTAGTGGCCAGAAAGATGAAAAATTAACACATCTAGTGCTGCTAAATACTTTGAAATGCATAATGATTTGTTGTCTCCCTCATTCAACATTCCAAAATACAGCCTTCTAGATCAATACATTGTTCTAGAAGTCTTTAAATCACTGCTAAATCAAATAAAGGCCTATGTTTTTAAAAGTACTTCTGACAATATGAAAGTTTGGGAATTAACATCTTACAGCTTTTATTTTGATTTACATTTTACATTGATTTACATTTTTATGTAAAAATTTTTTTATTTTGATTTACATTTTATTTTGATTTACATTTTTGATTTACATTTTACAGCTTATTATTTTGATTGCTTTAATCATACAGAATCTAGCTGTTAATATAGTCTAGATTTAACAGTTATTATTTCGACCTGTGTGCTACAATTTTAGCCTTGTGTGTCTGCCTAAGACAAGTTTGACCTTCATTATTCCTGCTTGTGTTGTGTTAGGATGTATTTAGTTTCCAGGTGTCTCCTAACATGAATCCCATCAAGCTGAATGAGCTGGCAATCCGAAAACGTTTGACTATCCATGGAAAAGAAGATGAGGAAGTTGATCCTGCTGATTATGTACTGCAAGTTAGTGGAAGGCTGGAATATGTCTTTGGTGATCACCCATTAATTCAGTTCCAGGTACACAGAGTTTTTTGGAACTTGATGTAACAATTCCCTGCTGCCTTGGCCAAAGGTGCTTCCTTCCATTCCTCCTATCCCATTGCTGAACAGCAACATCTCCCTCCTTGTGTCTTCAGCCCCCTGCAGTTCTAAAGCACATGAGCACCATTTCCTTTGTACCTCTGTAATGAGTTCTTTGTTTCTGTGGTTTGGAAGTTGCTGTAGGAATAGTCTGCTGGCTAACTACTCTTTTCCCTGGGCTTTCAGTATATCCGCAACTGTGTGATGAGCAGGACCCTTCCTCAGCTGACCCTGGTGGAGTGCTGCACCATAAAGAAGATGTGTGAGCAGGAGATGATTGCCATAGAAGCTGCCATAAACCGAAAATCCTCCAACCTTCCTCTTCCTCTGCCACCAAAAAAAACAAGAGCAACAACTGTGAGTTCGTGGGGAGAATGTCTGATACCCAAAGGGAGCAGTGACTCGTGAGATATAAATCAAAGTGCCTGGGATTTGTGCTGTGACTGCTGTGCTCCAGCGTAGGTCACCTGGGTCGACTCAGAGCCTCTTGTTGCTTGGGAGATTTATCTCAGAAACGTAAATTTGGACAGGTCTTTGCTCTATTACACACTCTGGAGTTATTCAGAATGCACAATAAATTTTGAATTGTCAGGATATAGTACATGATGTATGTTCTCACCCCCAGCTCTCTTCCAGCTAAGTTTTTGCTTTATCTCCTCCTGTAGCTATGATAACCAATTTATCTTTGAGGATTTCAAATTTATATTTTTAACTGCATTTTATTTAGTTTGTATTTGATATTTTTGCCTAAAATGCTTGGCTTATAAAATAGGTCTCAGTGTTACTGTGGTGAAGAATGAACTTGTATCTTTGCTTCTCTTCTCAGAGTGTGTGGGATATTTCCAACCCTTTTAAGATTATTCTATTAAAGGGCAATAAACTAAACACAGAAGAAAATACCAAAGTAAGTAACTGTGTCTGGTATCAGAAGACATTCTGTTTATTGTTTTAATGATTTTCAATGTTAAGTGAACTCAAAATGATACAAATTTCAGCATTTTTAATTGTTCCCAATTGCATTGGTAGCATTGGTCAAAATCTGGCTTTATTGCTAAAATATTCCTTTATTGCCTGAAGTTGGATATGTGCATTGGAACATTGCAATCATTGTGGCTGTATTGCATAAGTGTTCATTGGTATTTGATTTTTTAAAACATGGTTTCTCTAAAGTGCTGATAGTGGTGTGAGATGAGCTCATTTAAAATAGATTGTCATAAACACCTGACATGAGTAAATTAAATATTAAATGTTTTAAAGTGCATGCACCAAAATAACATGGTATTTTTGTAGCCCTGAATATATTCTGTATGTCTAAACTTGGACTGTGTGCTTCTATACAATCTGTCTTTTATTTTGTACACATGAGGAGCACAAAGAAAGAAAACAAGCTGGAGTATCGTTTCCTGTAAAAATATAAGTGACTGGGCTACTGACTGCTGTACAGACCACAAGTTGTTAACACGTGGGAATTTATTGCACAACTACTTGAATGCCTTACAAAACACTTGCCTGTGAGGTTGAACAACATTAAACTCTCCTATTTTATTCAGAAATCAGTAAATTGTGTAGCCAACCCTGTAGATAAGGAAGATACCCAGTTAAACATTGATATTTGCTGTTCTTACGCTTTATTCAGGATACTTGGTGCATTTTTTTTCATTCAAAACTGTTGTTACAACCTCCTTGTAAATTAGCAATCCTACATTTTGGTCAACACCAAAAAGAAGTTTGAAATTACAGATACATGAGCCATAGTTACATTTTAATGTCTGAGACACTCTGATTGTGAAAATTCATAGCTACAAATCCAGATGTTTCCCTCTTCTTTGTCTAAACCATTATTTAGCTAGTTCCAATGTCTTCTTAACTCTGTTCTGTATTGTGTTATGATGTATGATGTATAGTGGAGGGAATGTAGGTGGATTCACCTTGAAGGAACATAGCTATCAGGAGTTTCTAGGGTGGTTTTTTCATGCTTAGAAAAGTGACTTTTGGTTAATTTCAGTATGCTTTTGGGGGAAAAACAAAGTATTTTCTAAGCTTGAGAAGAAACAGGAAAAGCAGGCAGTTTTTTTGTATTGGTACCTGTGGGTACCATCTAAATGTTATTTAGTGTTTTGAATGCTTTTCAGTCTTGAACAATTACAAGTCTTGTGGGTAACCTGGAACAAGAATGAATGCAGTGACCCTGCAAACCTGTGCATGTTTCCCTGCCTTGTCTGTCTGCAGTGTTACAAAATTGTCACTATTGAGAATGCATTTGTTTTCCAGTCCTGATTCTAAGGCTGTTTAATTCACTGCCATTGTTCCTTTAACCCCACTGTGCTGTGCATAAGCCAGTATTCATCCATTTCTGCTGAACTCACCACCAAGGTTCACACATGCAGTGTTTGTAGTGGGGAACAAAACATTTGTCAGCTGAGTAGCACTGCCCTAGTGTGAGCTGGGTTGGGGACATCCATCTAGGGCACAAGTGACCTCACCTAGCAGTCCAACACCCCATTTTCCAAATACATTGAAATTGTAAAATTTCAAAATTGTTTGAAAAATTGTTTTTCTTTTGTCTTGGTCTTTGGCCACCCCATCAGTACGCACCATTTCATTCGTAAAAGGGGCATGTCAGAATGAAAAGAAAAAAAATTGGATCCAATCTCTTGCATTAACAGGATCAGAAGTCACAAAATAGAGAGGTGAATTTTATTTTACCCAAAGCTACTATCAAATTTAATACTTGTCTCTTTCCCTGGCAGTGCTCAGCAATAATATGATAACTTAAAGGGAATGTGGGGAGGGTTGATTCAGGAGCAGAGGGAACCTGAAACATCAGATCACTTTTACGCATTTAACATTGAGAACTTCCTTTTGGTGTTGACCAAAAGATTACATTTGTGGGTTTTTCTCTCTCTGTATCTCTCTCACTGATATTTTGGAGTGCCACCTAAAAGAAGTTGGCACATTTCACTCTGCAGTTTTCTGTGTATCTATGTTATTGAACAGGAATGTAGAAATGAAACAGAAAAATGAAGACAGAACAGAAAAACATCTTAGCATTGACCTGTAATAAGTTTAATTTCAGTGCCAGTAACTCCAGCTTCGTCAAGTTGTCCTTCTCCTTTCCTGATCCTTATTTTCATTGTTCAAGCTACCTGGTTTTGTTGGTTTCTGAGTACTAAAGACAAAACAAATCCTGGAAATCATGTACATTGTTATTAATATTACAGGTGACGTCTGAGGTTAGGGTCAGCAGTGTTCCCTCTATACATTTTTAGAACTAGTCAAAATGAAAAGTGAGTTTTTTCTTAAGCTGAAAAAAACCCCAAACATTTCTAATTTAGAAGCACAAATTGGTTCTACCTGGAGATTTTAATTTGTATTCAGAAAATTAGTCTTAACTTCTTAATTCTGCTTAGTTGTTTGTTCGATGAAATCCATATGTCTGTATGTTCTGTATATTATTCTATGCAGAATTCTGTAGGTTCTGTGGCAAGCTTAAAATCTCTCATTTCTTTTTGGCAGGTTCATGTTAGGGCTGGTCTTTTCCATGGCACAGAGCTCCTTTGTAAAACAATTGTAAGCACAGAAATATCTGGGAGAAGTGACCATGTTTGGAATGAAGTGCTGGAGTTTGAAATCAATGTCTGTGATCTGCCAAGGATGGCAAGGCTCTGCTTTGCTGTTTATGCTGTCATGGACAAAATGAAAACTAAAAAGTCCACCAAGGCAATGAATCCTTCCAAATACCAAACCATTAGGAAAGCAGGAAAAGTGGTAATTATTTAATTTGTTTTTCTTGAGTGACCTCCTAAGTATATCAAAATGAGCATCCAGAAATCTTTTTTGTCCTCACTTTAGTGCTCGAGAGTGCAACATGAAAAGATATTAAAAGCAGTGTATGTATTAAGAATTGCACATCTTGGTATGAAAACTTTTGATAGTTCTCAGTAATTAATTGCTTTTCTGAAGGGTATCACCATTTGAAAAAAACCCAGGCCACCCTCTCAATTTTGTGTATATTGCAGTGTTTTCTGTGTAGTAACATTTGCTGTCATCTTTGTTTCCATATAACAATTCTTTCCTTTGACAGCATTATCCTGTAGCCTGGGTAAATACCATGGTGTTTGATTATAAAGGACACTTGAGGAATGGAGAGCTGGTACTGCACAGCTGGTCATCATTTCCTGGTAAACCTCAGCTTTTCATATTTGGACTTTGGATATGGGAGAGTGTGGGATCCAATAGCAGAATATTTACTGTATGCATGTTCAGTTCTCTTGTAATAATCTCTTTATTACTTTTAATTTTTATGTGGATAAATATACAACATTTTTATCTCTTTCCTGAAAGTATTGTTTCACAGGAAAGAGGAAGAGCAAGAAGTAGTGTTCTAAAAGTTTCATCTGTTATGGAAGGAAAACCACATAAAATAGATGCATGTTTATATCTGGTCTTACTTGCTTTTAAGGTACAGTTTAGGTTTCATTTGGTCCCTGAGCCATGCGCCCCAAATTGAATAGATCAGTTATAATATAAGTAATAATATTTGCATCAGCAAAAATTGTGGATTAGAATTTTGTCTTGTTCCCTGATACTGAGATCAATTAGTGGGAGAGTCTGGAGCCTCCGTGTCACTCTTGATCCCATCCTGAGGAACGCTGTCCCAGCCTGGCTGGCCTGAAGCTCTGCTCTCCATTTGATCCAGAGGGTGTGCCCTGCATTGCAGAAGCTGCAGATCTCACTGGGATTTGTTTCAGCATAGGGATAGCTCAGCTTCCCTGGTATATTATGTTTCCTTAAGGAAGTCATTTTTTCCTAGGGTGATAATCCAACATTTGGGAATGCAGCAGGCAGATTATGCTGGAAGTACAGAGCATTGCACTAGAAGTGCTGTGCAGCAGAACATGCTCTATCCATTTAATAATGAAGTGGTTTCTTATTGCATGCCTGGCCTGTAATAATAACTGTTCTGTCTGTGTTTCAGATGAACTTGAAGAAATGCTGAATCCCATGGGAACCGTCCAGACCAACCCTTACACTGAAAATGCAACAGCTTTGCACATTAGATTTCAGGAATATTCAAAACAGCCTATTAATTACCCTCCCTTTGATAAGGTAAGAGATTACCTGAAGAGCAGTCATGAATGCTTATGTGGAAATAGCTGGTTTCCTTTCAACACTGCCTTTTCCAGTGAATTACCCTTTTCCTGCATTTTAGTCATCATACTGCAGTTTGTTAAACTTGGAGTGCTTGAGTGGCAGTGCTTGACTTCAGGGTCTATTTAAGATGTACACTTTTAAAAGTGGTCTATACATGGTCTTTTGAAGGTCAAAAGCAAATCAGTTTCCCATATGAATGACCTTACAAAAAGCTAAATTTATCTGCTATTCAGGAAATCTTCAATCTGTTCTTGCCTGTGATCTATAAAGATCTGTTCTCTCTTGGTACAGATGTGTGTTACCCACTCTTTGGTACACTGCCCTGTGAACTCAAGTCCTTTAAAGGATAAATGGACCCTTAAAACTGTCAGAAAGGGATTTCTGAAGGTCTGTTCTTGGACTAAATCCACTGAAGTGGCCCTGCAGTTTTCTACAGATGAAGATAAGAATTTGTCTAGAAAAGAAGTGTATATTTGGAATACACGTGGTTATTTCTGTAGTGTGAAGGATAGATGGAAAGTTGTTCAGAAACTGGCAAAAAAAGCTAAGACCTGGAAACAAATAATAAGTCTTAAAACAGACTGCTAATGATACATTATAAAAGTCAGGCTTAACTCACATACACATTAGTCAGAATTTTGGTTTGGAGAAATGTAAGTCAATAACAACCGAGATAAATTGCTTACATTTTTTTTTTGGAGGATTTTGCAGCTTTGGGGGGCATAAGCAAAAAGACTGAAGTTGCCAAGTTTTATCATCTTGTTCAAAGGCAGATTTGGGATTTAAGGTTCATAAAAATGAGATGAAGTAATAAGGTAGCATTTCTTTTGTTTCAATTTGGGTTAATAGTGTTTCCCCCTCCTTGTCAGCACAATACTTTTTCTTTTATTCAAATAGCATTGGAAAGGCAGTAAGAGCTAAACCAGTACTGACCAATTGCTGCTTTATCTATGGCTGACCAGTTAATGCATAGTGGACATATTTTATCCAGTTTTGGTATTGCTTTATTTGTAATGCTTTAAGTTTTTTGCTTATTATACATATAAGTATTTATTTTCTAAAGAAAAAAAACTGGTGTACTTATTAGACAGCTAAGTAAAAGTGTGTCTCTTTAGTAATCACATATTCGTTCTGGCTCTAGTGTTTCTTTTCTTTGTCCCTGCAATACCAAGTTCTCAGGAAGTTAAAATCCTGGGCTGAATGCAGCCAATAGATTTTACTGGGTGAGACAGAGAGTGTAGTGAGATTAAGGTAGGGTCTAATGGTCTTCATCCCTTGTAGCTTTCAGCTTCATTCAACTCAATGTCCTAAAGATTCTCTTGGTGAAGGTTCTGTTGAATGAGGAGTGATGTTGCAGCAGCTGGAATTACATCAGCTGAGGATCTGTCTTTCACAATGCTCCAGCTGAGACTTGCTTGCTCTATGGCTGCTTCTCATTTTCCCAGTGTCGTTGCTGGTTTGTGCCAAGAAAACAAAGAATGAAATGCCAGATTTTTGTTTTGAGAAACACAATGTGCAAAAATAGATTAATCTTTTCAATCATATCATCAACCTGCTTGCACAGCGAGGAGCTGTTTGCAGCTGAGGGAGCAAAAGTGCCAGGACCAGGGATAAGAAACTTGTCTGAAACAAGAGCCATGTGTGGGGCTGGTCCTTGGCCAGTGCTGCAGGCACATCATGGGGCTCAGGGTTCACTCGAACAAAGCTGGACTTGCAAAGACTTTAAAAATGTATTTGCAAACAGAGTAACTCTGCAAAGCATGGGGAGGCAAGAATCAAACATAGAATTAGCACACTGTGGTTTTGTTTATGCATGTTTTCACACATAGTATGTAAATAAGCATTGTAGCCAAGCAGCAGATGTAATACATGATATTAATGAGAATTTCATACAAAGAAAAGAAATAAAACAAGTTAGGATGCCTTTCTAAGGATTTTTAGCTGCTGAATGTTTATGCTCTGATTATTGCAGTCTTTTATTGTTTCTCATGTTGTCTGAGTAAAGACAACACAAGTCTTGCTGGATCTGGGGGTGCTGTTGTATTCCTGGGGGATGGGAGAGGCAGAGCTCTCAGGTAAAGGAGATGCTGGAGTTCCTTAGACTTTTTTCTTTATTGAGATTTTATTTCATGATTTGTTCCTTGAAGCAGCAGCATCTGACAGCTGTAGATTGACCTGGCCAGTTCAGTATTGTAACACCTGGCTTGATTGCAGTAATGTGCAGAATGCACTTTGAAGAACTGCATTTACTTCTAGACTTAATTCTCCATTATGGGTTATTGCATGAACTTCAAAAACCAAGTAAAATGTTAAAATGTTCAAAAGAAAAAAAAAATAGAGGAGATCCAAGATCTAGAGAAGTACCTGGACACACTGATTGAGATCATATGGGGCAGTCTGAGAGCATGGTGAAAGGACTGGGCTTGTGGACTCTTACTGGGATTGAGGGCTAGAAGCACAGATCCATGGGCATGGAAACAGTGCCCTTGGGAACTGCACAAGTGAAGATGAGAAAGTAAAGGATAACTTGGAGTTGAGGAATTGGTTTGCTGTGGTGAAAAGGAGGAAATGCAGAAACAGAAAGCAAGATGTCATCAGGAAGGCTGTTTAATTTAGCCCAGGAGTGATGAAAAAGGAAATAACGGAGGTCATCATAAGTACTGCTGTTCCTGATCTCCCTAGCCCTGCAGGTGAGAAAAAGGACACTGCACACAAGGCCATGTTATACCACTGGATATACAAAACTGCCTAAAAGATAGCAACATTTCCTTATCTGCTTCGTTTCTGTAATGCTTATTCTATCAATGTAGTCAGATTTGGTGTTAAATCTAATGCATTTAAAATCAACTTCTTGCAGATACTTGAAAAAGCAGCTGAGATTGCAAGAAACAGTGACAATGCTGCAATGGCGGTGAGCATAATCTAAAGACTATTTTAAAATTAATTTTCTGTATTTTTTTGGTTCTTATCTTCTGCATCAATCTAGAAATAAATAAGTCAACTGCTCAAATAGCAATTCTACTGGCTCTGTTTTCCTATATAATTCACTTTGATGAACTGCTTTAAAATTCAGTTATATATCTGATTTTTCCAGTATATTTTGGACTTGTCTATATTTCGTCAAAAAGCTTTACATGCTCTGGATTTGGAAGGCAGCTAAGATTTACGTTCGAGCTGAAAAAAAATTTAGGACTAGAAGACCAAAAGAAGTGTCTGTCTACTTGGCAAATGTGTTTTCTTTTGATTGTTGCAAAAGTATTTTTTTATTGCTAATGAAAATAAATGATTATACATGTATCTAAATTTGCTCATTTGAAAAATAGGAGAGGAAAGTATATGCATCCTAAATGAGAGTGCTCCATGTTGGAGTTGGAAAAAAGAAATATTGCCATCTAGTGTCCTTAACTCTAAAGTTGAGTTATTTTTTCAGAAAGTTCTACACACTGGATTTGGAATCTGCTACTTACCGTGCCTACAGTAAGGACTTTGAAACAAAGGCACAGTGGTCATTTCCCTGTGTTTCATGAGTTTTTGTCTGATGTTCTTTCTGCTATAGGGTTGCTGGTATTTGAGCTACCACACCAGAAACTTAACTGGCTTTGTCCCATTATACATTTCTCATTTCCTAGGGTCGAGGTGGTAAGAAGTTTTATGTTGTGCTAAAAGATATAATGGAAAGAGATCCTTTATCTCAGCTTTGTGAGAATGAAATGGATCTCATTTGGACTTTGCGATATGACTGTCGTGAAAATTTCCCACAATCGTTGCCAAAACTGCTGCTCTCTTTAAAGTGGAACAAACTTGAAGATGTTGCTCAGGTAAGGGAAAAAATCTTCAGTTAAATAATCAGTAAATAGGATTTCTTTCCCAAGTGTAGCCAATTTGAAATGGTGCTGTTGTGCAAGCTGGAGTTCAGTGTCCAACTTCTGCAGCCTGGACACATAAAGAAGAACTTACTCTCTTTAAAAAAAATCTATAAACCAAAACCAAAATGGATTTCAGGGGTCCTCTGAATGATGAGAAAAGCACAGTGGATATTTATACAGGCTAATGTTAAAACCTTGTGCTCAAATTTGGTGTTAAAAGCAAGAATTTCCCAGACTCATCCAGTGCAGCTCCATGCTCCAACACGGTCAGCCTGAGCTGGGCTGTGTCCAGCTGAGTTGGGAGTATCTCCACCAGTGGAGACTCCACAGGCTCTGGGCAGCAAAGTCCAGTGCTTGACCACCCTCACAGCAAGAATGTTTTTTATAAGGCTACTCTAAAAAATATTGTAAATCAAGATCTGAAATAAAACTTCTTGTGGAAATTGTTCAGTTGCTCAAGTACTATAAAATCCACATCTCAGACTAGGTAATTAAAACTCACCAAAGCAGACAGATGGTTTTTCAAGAGATGTGAGACCCACCAGTGCTACAAAATGCATCATTCTCATCCTGTCTCTTTGACCATATAGTCTCTTTAAAATAACTTTTAAGGACGGGAGGCTGGTGCTGTGAAACAATGTGCATTTTCACTAAAATTGTTTCATTTGTTTGCTGCGCAGATGTGCAAGGTTATTTCACTACACTGTAACGAAGTTGGTGTTGCTGCCTTTTGCTGTATTTACCCAAATAGAATCCAACTCTTGAAGCGTTTTTTGGGGATAGGTTAAACTTTATTACAGCAAAAATTATATAAGCGCATAGTAAGACCATCCCTGCTGAATAGACTGGTTTTAAAAGTAATATAATAACAGGTTTCTGGATTGATATTGAAATGTTTTAGTCAAATGGTGTGTACAGTGAGGTTTGGGCCAAACTTAGAAGTCTGGCCCAAGTTACCAAGCACAGGTGTTGTTCTGGTCTTCCTGACAGAATTCAGATATAAATGATGCTCACCTTCTTGCAGACCACTACACTGAGATAATGTTCATGTCTTTCCCTGAGTCTCATTTTAGACATTTTCAACTACCTTTTTTGGTTTTTGTAAACTTAGAGCTAAAAAGCACTTGCTGTGAAGGGTTATGACTGCTGGTATAAAACTCTACTGCCCCTTAGTATTCTGACCTTCACCTGTTATAAATTGCGTGTTTTTGGAAGAAAAGGCAGCCATTCCATGAAAATCCATCTTCTGTCTATTCATTATATGATTTTTGTGATTATCCAGTCAGCCAGACTCTTAGTTTGCTCCGGCAGAGAGTTCATTTTCTGCTATATCCTTCCTCCCAGCTAGGTGTAGAAATTCTGTGAACTTCTGAAAATAAATGGCATTTCATCCCAGCTCCTTGTCCATGCCATGAACACTGCACTAACAAAATGGAGCACCCACACAGTCCTTGCTCACTTGTGTTCTTTCACGTGCAAGTTTCCTGTTCCTTAGTAGTTACATTACTTCTGAATTTATTGTTCATTATTAAAAGTTATCTGCAATTCAAAACTGTAGACATGCAAGCAGGCACTTATTTGCACCTCAAAATATGTGAAGGAAAAGGCATTCTGAGTGCTGGGGCTTTAAAATATGACCCTTGGTGGCAGTTTTGAAAAGTTACTTGGAGTATGGATATTAGCTGACAGCTCAAAGCCCTTTACACTTGGAAAGTATGTATGCATAAAGCTTTTTATTTAAACAGATGGCTAAAAATATGTTGTTGTTACTGTTTACTTTCTGGAAGGAATATAGTATTTGTGTTTGCTATCTATAGACAGTAGTTCAGTTTATATCGTAATACTGGTTTTGGCAGTGTGGTGAGTCTCTCTGAAAAACGAGGTCTTACCTAAACATGCTGAATATTTCTGTAGTACATAGACATAAACTTCTAATGATTTACCTTTTCAGGTAAGGCAAGACGGCCTCATTGAATTTTAGGAATTCAAATATCATCAGGATTTATAATTTACTTTCCATTAAAATTAAATATCTGCTGTACTAGCTGTAGTTGTCTGCTACAATGTACACGCTGTTGTACCAAAAGTTGTTTTAATGCCCATTTTTAGATGTATTTCAGTAAGTCTTGACACTTCAAGCAAGAAGTTCAAAAAACCCCAAACACAAACCAACAAAACCCAAAGAAGCAATCAAACACCAGCTGTTTGTAAGCAAATAGACTTAATAACTATATTCCTGTTTTTATTAATGCAGCTTAAAAATAGTAAGGCTTTTTTAGAAATGGACTCTCTCATATTTGATTGTAGACTGTCTTTAATCTGTTAGTTCACTGGTCCATGAAGTGATGTCCGGTGGATTTGAGCAGCTTTCCTGAATGATTTACCATTATTTACCAAACCCTCATTGGATTTGCAGGGTTTTAGCAGAATGGTTACACAGAAGGAATTGCCCTTACTGCTGCTATAACTCCCTGCTCAGCATAGTAGCAGGGTGACAGAACTTGTTATAAGAATTCACAGACAGTATTTATTCTCAAAGCAGAATTAAAACAAAAAAATTAAAAGAATTTTTTTTAAAAATCCACTTACTTTCAATGAAGTGACACCATCATTAATGAGAAGTAGAGAAAGGCCAACTGAAATACTTGAAATAATTGGAATAAAAATACTGGCCTGTGCTTAATTGTATTGTCTCATAAAGTCTTCTAAGTGAAAAAATTGTGGTTATTTCTTTATAGAAGAAAATATTGACATACCAAGGCCAAATTCGAGTTTTCTCTGAAACATGTATTGTTCATTCTCATTGTAACCACCTGTGCAATGATTTCAGCAAAGGGAGAAGCTCTGTCTTTTCAAATCATTTTCCCAGTAAATGTACATGCTTTGGACCATGACTTTCACTGCCTGATGTACGAGGCATGTGGGGCCACGTGAGCTCATCTTTTCAGACTATTTCAGGTTCTCCATTTCAACCATTTGGTATTAACAAAATGTCTCTATATTTTTGCTGGTTCTGCACCTGATTTAAAGTAGATTGTGTAGAAATTCGGATAGTTTTGTTTTGGAGTCTGTGACTGTCTGACAAGCAGAGCTGCTGTTTTCATTTTCAGTGGCTGCCTTGTGTATTAAATATGTGCTCAGGGTTAGTATTTCCTGCAGTTTCAGTGCCAGTGTTCCTGCTATGGAAATGTTGGTGGCTGCAGTCCTTGACATCAGGACTGGTATCATTGACCCTTGCTGGGTCAGTAGGTTTTGGAGTGTATTTTTCTGTGAGAATGTGACATCTATGTTTAAAACACCTTTAGTTTTACTTTACATCATTATGGATTGTGCATGTGTCCATACCTGTATTTGCGCATGGAAACAGTTTAGCTGATCCTTTCCTCTACTTGCAGAGTTGCAACACAGCCCTGGCTTTGTGCTGTGATTCATGCCCATTTCTTGCCTTCTGGATTTCACAAAAATGATGACTCAGTTCAGAATCTGCCCCCAAGGTGTATAAATGGTGTTATGAACATACCTGTTAAATGTGGGCTGAGAATGTGAACTCGTGTTTGTCCTACTGGAACTGGAAGCAGGAATTGATGTGTGACAGAGTAGAAATAAAGGTTTTTCACTGCTGTAAAGTCATTATGAAATCAGAGAAAAACAAGATATTGATTATTCAGATTTTATAAGTTGCTATTGAAATATATAATAACCGGTGTTATCTAATTTGTAGGGAAGGGTATTATTATCATGACTTGTTCATACAGAAAGAAACATCTTGTGCTGTTGATACACTGAATTTATACTAATATGCATTTAAATGAATGTGCATTAAAGTGTTTATTTGTGTCTATAGTGCACTGTTTCAGTGATACAGCTCTATACATATTGCTCTCAGCAGATAGCTGTGAGCTTCATAACAATGCAATCAGTTTATTTTGTAAGGCCTCTAAATGTTGTTCTTTTTGGTAGTCCAAAGTTATGCATCACTGTATTCTGTAATTTTTTTCCAGCACATTATTTGTCATTAGTCTGGAGATTCTGTTTGTTTGTTTTTTCAATTTAAGCTCATTACTGTTCACAGTGAATGCTCAAAAAGGCTCCATCAGTTGAGGTGGACAAATATTTTTGGTAAAGAAAGCTCTGTCTCAACAAAAACCTTTTTTTATCTGTAGTAGAAAACTTTCACTGTTACCAAAATGGTTATGTATTTATGAGGGCACTTACAAAACATCTTATTTTTATTGAATGTCTGTTTTTAAACCGTACATATCTGGTGTTACCTATTTTTTGTTTACTGTGCATTGTGTCTGCATGTGAAGAAACAGGTTTTTCAGATTAAAAATAATCTGCATAATTTTAAAGAGTAAGAAACTTAATAATAAGGGGGCCCAGTTACCCCAAATTATTTCTCTCTCTTTTATACCCTCCCCCCTCCCCTCCATTTGAGTGCCTTTATGAGCAGTGAGACCCACCTGTGTCCTTACCTGTCACCTTTATTTTGAAACAGCTTCAGGCCCTCCTGCAGATCTGGCCCAAGCTGCTGCCCAGGGAGGCTTTGGAGCTGCTGGATTTCAACTACCCCGACCAGTACGTCAGGGAATATGCAGTGGGGTGTTTGAGGCAGATGAGGTAGGTGAGGGTTTCTGGGGTGCCAAACTACCTTCTTTTTGCTCACAGGATAAAAGAACTCCAAGAGGAAAGAGCTGAACACAGTGCCTGCCATGAATAGGTGGCCAAATAAAGCACTCTGATTTCTGGATAGGCTCACTGGCAGCTAAATAAAAACACCTTATTCTGGCACCTTGTAGGAAATTATGATTATTTTCCATGTTGCAAGGAGAACAGCAGTGCACCTTTGTCCCAGAGAGGACTGGGTGTTCATCCCTTTCTTGGGCAAAGGAAAGCGAGGAACTCTGAGAGAAATGTTTTAATAACAAAGGGAGAAATATTCTTGGAGTCAAATACTGTAACACCTGGCACCCAGCCACCTCCACTCTGGCTGTACCATTTAATAGGAATGTGAGCTGCAGCATGTAATAAATAATGAGAGAATTACTGATTTGGTTTTGATTCACAGATTTCTTTGTTCTCTGAAGTTCTTCCCTTATTGCATTTCATTTGCTCTCCACTTTTACCTAGGGCAGGACTTTTGTACCATTATCATTACTGCACATTTCCTGTCCTTGAGTTCTGAATTCTCTGTGGTTAATGGTTTAGTGATTAATTTTTAATGGTCAAGAGTAGACTTTTGGGGTAAAAAGAAAAATATTATTTTGACTTCTTTCAAATCCAAACAAGGAATTTGGCTGCTTAGAATTCTGTCCTAAGAATGCATCTGGAATTACTTCCATCTGGAAGTTGCACTAAGTTGTGTGTCATCCTTCTCTGTGTGATGGAGAAATTGGGAGACACTCTTGGTATTGAACCAAATCCTGTCACTGTTGGATTTGTGAGTCGCACCTGAGTTTTTGAAGTATCACTAATCTAGCTACACTCTCTTACTAACTGCTTTTATGCACCTCATTCTAGTGATGAAGAGCTCTCTCAGTATCTTCTCCAACTTGTGCAAGTCCTGAAGTACGAGCCTTTTCTGGATTGTGCACTCTCCAGGTTTCTCCTGGAAAGAGCACTCGGCAACCGGAGAATAGGACAGATGTTGTTCTGGCACCTGAGGTAGGAGATTTTCCTTTCATCTTTCTGAAGCTATTGAGCCTGATTGGGCTTTCAAATATGATTTCTTTAGGATTTTTCTAAATGAGCCATTATCATAGTGCCCCACAACCCCATTTCTTTATCTTTCACATCTATAGATCAGACCTCTCAATAAAAATAAAGTGGTCTGTAATCTACTCTTGGATGAAAGTATTCCAAACTGCATTCAGCTCTGACTACCTGATGAGTTAGGTTTGTAAATTCCCCTAGTGCTTGTTTTGGCTGTGGGTGCAGTAAAAGCACAATATTTATACCTCACAGTTGGGGAAAATTATTACTGTTGCAAGTCTAACAGAACATAAAATCTGTTCTGTGTGTTCTTGCTGCTTTTGATGAGCAGTTTCATGAATGGCAGATACCTTACAGAATGGACTAGGTTGGATAGGTTGATTCTGTCTTTAGAACACAATTAATTTTAATATTTATAGCTAAAAAGGGCAAGTGTTACATGAAAATGTTTTGGAGGATAATTGGCTCTGATACAAAGTTCAGTGGTTTGTTTCAAAGTGTTCTCCTTCAGGCAAATTGGGCTTTTCCCTTACAGAGGGTGGAGAATGTGTGGTTTAAAGTCAGCCCTTCAGTGACTGAAGTGACTTCTCAGTGCTGCTCTGAATAAAAGGGGTTTCCTGAAGCAGGTATTCAGTCACCACCTCTTGGCATGAGCCCTGCTGCCCCCAGAGCAGCCCTGAGCCTTGAAACAAGGATCCTGCATCCAAACTGGCCTGTCCTCATTGTCTCCAGCACAGAGGGGTTCTAGCATCTCGTAAGAAAGCTTGTTTCAGATACGTGGCCATGAGGTGTTTTAATGTTTGTTTTGGGGTTTTTTGTGTTTGTCTTGGGTTTTTGAGTGACTGGAGCAATGCAGTTGTGTAAATGCTGTGTTCTGATGAGCAGCTTTTCCCCTGGCAGGTCAGAGGTTCACATCCCCGCGGTATCGTTGCAGTTCGGTTTGATACTGGAGGCTTATTGCAGAGGGAGTGTGGCTCACATGAAGGTGCTGGCTAAACAGGTAGGGACATCCCTTCCCTTTCCTGTCATCCTGACTTATCCAAGCCTGGAATTCCCATCCTTAGTCCATTGCTTCTGGGGGTGGGTATTGGCTGCCTTGACGGAGCTGGGCAGTGCGGAGGAGAAGGAGGAGTGGGTGACACAGGGAGTTAAAAGGGCTGAGCGATGGAGCAGCTTCCGTGGCACAGAAGGCAGCCAGGGCTGTGGGGCCTCAGGGAGCTGGTTTTACAGTGCTCTAAGACCTGTGAGATACCTTCAGCACTGTCTGTATTCTGGACGTAAGAGACTCTCTGGATTAACTGAAGAAGAGCTTCTGTGCATTTCAAGTTTTCCTCCCTGTAAGGGTAGCTTGTTCTAAATTTTACCTAGATTACTCCAGGAGTACTTCCTGCAGCCCTGGCTTTTGTTAAAAGGTGTTGCAAATTACCCAAATAGTCATTTTAGTGTTAATGTAGGTCTGTCATTTACACACACACACAAAGAGAGAACAAAGGAGAGATACACTTGCTTTTAAATACCCTAATGGGCACGAGAGGTTTGCTTTTGAAAGCACTAATAATTGTATTACCAGATCATTAAGAGACACTTGCAAATCATGTTTGAAATCTCTAATGTGGTTTTAGTGAGTTAATTTAGATAGTGATCTTAAAAATATTTGAAAAATGGTCTCTCTTTGGAGTTAAAGTATTTACAGTATCAGGCCACTGAGATTCACTCTGTGGATGAGTAACTGATGGTGGTGTTTGTCTGCATTGAAACTGCTTTGGGGGCGTGTGGAGCAGGGATGTTCTGTTGCGCTCTTTATTGCTGCAGCTCACAGGATGGAAAAGACCATCTCTTCCATGTGTGCTCGTTAGCATTGTCAAAATCATGAAAAAAGTAGATGGTGAAATGCTTTAAGCAATAGATGTAAGGTCAGTAAAGTTTTTGTGCACTTTACAGGAAGCAAATGTCAGTACAATCAAAGAAGGGGCAAAAAAATTCCCAACTGTGCAAACACGGAAGAAATTCAAAGTAGAAATACTTCAAAAAGTTCCTGTTTGTACAACACAGGTTCCATTTTGTTCCCTTCTCACTGATGTTTGTACAGCTCCTAGAATAGTGGAAAAGCAGAGCCCTTTTGGTTTTGACAGATGGCTGACCTGGCAGCTCTCCACTGCCCAGTTTTATAATCAAACTCCATACAATTTCCACAGCATCCTGCCTGGCAGGGTTCAGGCTGTGGGAGGGGTGAGTTTTGACTCAGCACCTTGTAAGTCAGGCTGAAGCTTCCTTGTATAGAAAAGAGCTTTCATAATTGTTACATTGCTGCTGTTTGCTAGAGAATTTGTGTATTGCTCAGCACCTTGCTGGTGCAAGCACAGCTGATTGTTAGAAGAGCTATTTGGTCAAAAAGTTGCTTAGATGTAGAAGTTTTATTTGCTGTATGTGCTAAATGTGTTTGTCAAAGGGCTTTGCTCTGTCAGTGTTAGACATTTACATCACCAGTTTCCTCAGAGATTTTGGAACAGTAAAAAACTTTGCAAAACAGAAGAGGGAAAAGGAGTTAAACCCACCTGTATTATTGCAAATGATTGCCTTGACTTTTTACACGTGTCTAAGGTAAAAATTCTGCTTAGTTGAGATGCTATGATTTTAAACACCTTAGCCAATTAAAGCTTTTGTGTTCTGCCTAACTTCAGCAGGATTTTAATGACGCACATTTAAGACTTTGTTCTGTGAAAATTGTCTGCAAGTGGTCACATTCCTTGTTGGATGGAACTTAATGTGAGCAATGAAATATCTGCATCCACAGCTCATCTCCACTAATGTCTCAGTTTGTTAGAGTATGAAATAATCACTATTTCTGTTACTTCAGTGTGCCTAGGGGGCACCTATGTTATGTGCTTTGTTGAAATAGGAGCTAAAAATTGTACTTTGAAGAAGGAATATGTGTTAATGTGTCATACATTAAAATGCCTTGTTCATTTTTTGGGAAATGTTAAGTCATGCTTTTAAAAGTGACTCAAAGCTTAGGAGCTTTCATCTCATCAGTGTCTCTGTTAGTTATGAAAATGGTATTTCTGAAACATGAGCAATTTAATTTCCATCCATTATTTCTCTTTTTAAAAAGTTGTAGAATTATTTAATACTTGGTTTTGTTGTGAAATGGGATTTCACATTGTTACATCTCAAATCAAAGCAATAACTCTCAATAATAAAATATCTCTTTCAGGTGGAAGCCCTCAATAAAATGAAGACTTTAAATAGTCTAATTAAGCTGAATGCCATGAAGCAAAGCAAAGCAAAGGGCAAAGATGCAATGCATACATGTTTGAAACAAAATGCTTACAGAGAAGCACTTTCTGACCTCCAGTCTCCTCTGAATCCTTCTGTTATACTCTCAGAACTGCAGTAAGTAAAGAATTAGCACAATTTCACCATAGCTTTGCATGGAAACAATAGAGCAGGAGCACGTTTGTCTCTGAACTTCCTCTGGCTGCATTGTTCACCACGTGCTGCCACAGGGAACTTCTCCTGTAGTGACAGAAGTTCTGAGGTTGAGATATCAGTTAAATTAGAAGATTTTTGTGATCCACCATGAAACTTAATATTGTCTTAGTCAATGCATTACCATGGCTAAGCATATTTAAGTGTAAGCCTAAAAGTGAATTTGACTGCATTCCTGGCTTCTGTTTTTAACAATAAGCACAAAGGCCACTAAAACTTTTCACAGCACTTAAATATAAAGTCTAAAAATTGATGGGAAAGGATATAAAGAAAACAATTTTCTCTGAAAATGGGGATGCTTGATTTAAGCAGTAGAGATAGATTCACCAGTCAGTATCAAATACATTCTACATGTAACAAATTACATAGTGTTCATAGCTTGGTGAGTGCTCATGACATAGCAGCAGAATGAAAGCAGACAGAGCATTTAAGCACTTCCAGACAGGAAGTCTGCATGTTCTCTTATGTTCTGAACCGTGTTTAGATCTTTTCAGGTGAATTATTCCTATTTGACTAAAACTTCTGTCATGTTTTCTTCTAGTGTTGAGAAGTGTAGATATATGGATTCTAAAATGAAGCCTCTCTGGATAGTGTACAACAACAAAATGTTTGGAGGAGATCTTGTAGGGATCATCTTTAAAAATGGTGATGGTAAGCAATGCTAGAAACTTTCAATTCTTCCTTTTCCTTCTTCATTGGCATGTATGCAGTTGAGCTGAATTATTCTGTATTGCCATAATGTAAACATGGATTAATCTGACATCAGTAAACAAACATCTTCTGACTGAGTTTCAAAGCACAGACACTGCCAGTCAGGACGATGTAATTTTGATTAATGCCACTTTAGCCCTTAGGCTGAGTGAGTATTTTTAGTTCCCTTTTTCAGAAGGCCTTGGAAGCTTGAGGAGGTTTGTGAGGAGTTGAAGCAGTGGTGTCACCTCTCGTTGCAGATCTCCGGCAGGACATGCTGACGCTGCAGATTCTGCGCTTGATGGACATTTTGTGGAAAGAGGCTGGCCTGGATCTCCGGTAAGGGGCTCCCAAGGGCTGCTTTCTTTGGATGGAGGGTCTGCATTGAGAAATAAAACTTTCCTGGTTTTAGCAGCTTCCCCACTGTCCTTTTTCTACACATATTTTGGGGTGCCCAGAAGTTCCAGCCGTCATGGCCAAGGTGAGCAGGCTGTGGGAAGCGATACCTCCTCTGCTTCCTGCTGGGAGCAGAGCTCTCATTGTTGCTCACACCAGTACTTACAGCCACTGGGAACATCTGCAACTCCTGAAGTCACTTTCTCTTGTTGGCAAAACACTGTTTGGATGCCAGAATGCATTTTTCGGACCAGAAATATCTTTGTATCTTCCAAAGTCTCTTGCAAAGCAGCTTTCTTACTTTTATGTCCTTGATAAGGTAAACATGACTTCTTTGAATGAATACTGGAGTATTCCTAAGAGCAACAGTATCAGTCATTACTCAGTGTTATCACACAACCCTCTAGTACATGGGAAACCTTTCCACCCAAATTTATGAACTTGTTTTAGGTAATATAATTCACAAATTCTAATTGCACTTTTGGAAAGTAGTCCTAAAGAAGGTACTGGGTGTCACATTACTATAAACTGTTTTTAGTCTTAAATTAAATTTAAGCCTTTTAGCCTGTTCAAGAGCTGTAATCCTCTGTGTTTAAGCTTTCTTTACAAGTCTAGAAGTACTTATATTTAAATATTGCCTGAAGTAGTTAATTTAGATTCTTGGAGCTGTTTTCAGATTTTTTATGGTTCAGGTATAGTAGTGGGAACTACAGAAGGCACATAACATCAGCACAGGTAAGTAAAATTATCAACCTCTTACTTAAAATGCTTAAGTAAAGGTGGGAATGTGAATTACAAATTGCTTCTGGAAAGGTACAGTTGTGATGAGATGGTTAAGTGTGTGTGAAGTTGAACACCAACTGGAGGAAACCTTAGGTCATTTATGTAATGATAAATTGACTTTGAATAGGCTGATCCAGCATTTGGGGACAAGGACAGCCTCTGGCAGCTGTGGAATCCCAGATGAAGCATTCCTCAGTAGCTGCCTTCCCAGAAGCTCTTTGTGGTTCCAGCCTGGGCCACACACCATGCCTAGCAAACAGGAACAGTGATTAGAGTCATCAAATATGCCTTTCCTGACTAAGGCTTTTTTTTTTTAACTCAACAAAGGAAAACCAAAAAGTAGCTCTGATGTCCAAGATTTTTCTTGAAACTCTGCAAAGAAAAAAAAGTAGAAAGGGGAAGTTCCTAGTGAGAATTGAAGTTCTGTATTTGGCTTCTTCAATTTGTTTGCTTAACTGAGAGCATCTTCCTTCCATTCATCTTGTCATAGTTACCATTATGAAATAAAATCCTGGGATTGAGGCAGGGTTACAGTTCAGTGTCTGTCAAAGAGATTAATCAGGCACTTGCCAAGAGAAGGCTCTGAAATGACCTTCCTTGAGAACAGAATTGGCCAAAACAGCACTCAGAACACCCAGAGCATGAGGGCACAGCCAGCAGGGTGAGGCTTTGGCACCTCTGTGTTTATAACCTGCATCTCTCTCTAGAAGAGGCAACTCCAGAATCTAGGAGCTAGCAGTGGTGGACTTCATAAATCAGGACTCAGGTTGTTGTTTGCTTGGGTGAGAAGCATGGTCTCAGCTGAAAAAGTAGTATCAAAGAGCTGCTTTCCTGGAAAATACAGTGTCACATGCCCATACCACTTGGTGCAGTCTTTCCTTGTTGCCCTGTATCATCCTTAGTTTCCCTGAAGTTATTTCCATGTATGGATGCACAATGGATTTTGCACTTTTTAATTTTTTTCCACTGCGGAGAGTCTGGTAACTCCATCCCAGCAAAAGCAGGGCTTCTCACTCATGCCAGCAGTGTCAGAGCAGCTCTGGCTGCTGCTGCTCCCCATCAGTCGTGTTTTGCCACAAGCAGATTGTCCAGCTTCCATGAGGCATGGATAAAATGGCAGCCAGCACACCACTGAGCTGGGGACTGGATCAGTTCCCTTCTAATTGCATTGCAGTCCACATTCAGTTCTCTAGCAGTGATTGAAAATGAAACCTAAGCTCAGTCTGTGTCTAAAGCAAGCACAATATTCCTGGTGGGATTTCTCAGCTCTAGAGAGGAATACCAAATATATATTGATTTTGAGAGCTGAAGGAGGAGAACTGTTTTCTTGTTTGTTTAACTGACAACTGATTTGTCTTGTGGGTGACAAACAGGGCAGGGGGTGTATCAGAGGGGACACTTGTGTGCGGGAGGATGGCACCATGTGCTCCTCTTACGTCCTTCGTCCTGGGCTCTCCCTGTGTGGGCACAGCTGGGGAAGGGTGTAGGGTGGATCTGTTTCCCAGAATAGGACCATCACCGAGACAAACACTGAGACTTAGAGGAGTCTGTCTTTGGTCAGTTCACCCCAAACACCATCCAAGTATATTTTTAATATACTTTTTTATATACACCACACCTTAATTTCTAAGACAAACTTGTACCTGAACACTGAGCAGGAAATAGATGGCCTGTTACAAATACATGTCACAGCAGAGGAGTACAACATCTGTCTTCCCGAGGATGCTGTGGGATCTGTGGTGCTGCATCTCTCAGGAAAATCCTTGTGTCAGAAAGTGTTTGGGCTGCTTGAGCTCTGTTATAGCATCAAAGTTGTGGAGAAATGAGTAAAGTAACAGCAACAGAAAATCATGAATTTGAGGAGATCTATGCCAAGTCCCCTTTGCTGCGGCAAATTGTCATAAAAGTATTTAATACTTGGTTACTTTTTGACCAGATGCAGGACATTCTCCAAAACACTTTTTTGTTTCAGTGCCTCTCTGTAATAGGTTTTCATTTTCATCTCCCTTATGCGTGTGAGATCTGAGGTTACATGGTTGTGTATGAGTGAAATCAGACTTCACACACACACTGAAAAATGTATTTGTTACAACTCTTTACCACGTCATCATTTTTAAACTATTGGACCTGAAGTTACAGAGAACGTGTTGATAAATCACCCGTATTTCGTGTGTGTTTGGAAGGGCACTGCTTTGGTGAATTAAACACTTGAAATAAAGAACAGTTTAGAATGAGTGAAGAGAATTTTCTGTCCTCCCCAGGATTTCAGTATTGATCTGTCCATGGCTTTTGCTGGCATTAAAAAGCAGAGAGCATATCCTGCTGACAGATGCTGAAATCAGAAAGACCAGAATGAGATGGAAAGGACCCAGAGGATTTGTCCCTAACTTGACTCCTGTCAAACTATCTCTCTGACAAGGATGTTTTTTCCTGCAGTTGTAAGCACACAGCCCTCCAGGGGCTGGAGGCTTTCATCATTGCCTGCTTTTGAAGGGGAAGTTGTTGGCCATGTGCCCGGCTCAGCTGCGAGCGGGGTGGGTTGCGGTGCCATGGAAGGAGGCCAGTGTGCACTTTAACCTGGACAGCTTTGGCTCCCATTTGTGGTGTGGTGATAGGGATGGGCAGAGCTTCCCTGTGCCCAGGGGCAATCCCAGCCACCCTCCTGCTCCTGGAGAGCCACTGCTCTGGGGACAGGGCTGGGACTGGGCAGGGCTCAGGATGGAAACGGGAAGAACATTCCAAGCCTGCACTTCTGCTGTTGTTTTGAAGTTGAGTGCTCTTGAAATACTCTGTTGAATATGGTTTTCAGTGTACTTTGTTGCCAGTAGGGAAGAATCCCAGTCTATATCTTTACTGCTTCTGATGCCTTAGGATTTTACCTTTCATATTTTTCCAATCCTGTACTGCATTAGTGCATAACTCTAAACTCCATGCAGAGTGTTAGTTACTGTCTTCACATTTTGGTCAGACAAAACAATCCTTCTGGGCCTGGAACTCAAGGAAACTTCACTGTCTCAGGCCCCGAAAGTATAAACAAAAAGTGAGCTTGGGGGGAGCAAACTGGGGGTAAATGACTTCATTAGCTGAAGCTGTAATTGGAAGAATAACCCCGGATATGTAAATGGGCCAAACTCACAACTGTCTGAAAAACTGGTGACCATCATCCACTTTGGGTGTAGCCTCTGGGAGGCTTTTGACTGCCCAGGGTGTATCTACTGAAGGCCTTCAATAAATACCCACTTTGTTCTCTTAATCTTGTCTGGCCTCTGTTCTAGGTAGCCACCCCAAGGCATCACTACTTGGACCATTTCAGTTGTGTTATCTCTTTGGTGGAGAAACTGCTCTGTTCTCTGATAGCTATAAGGCAAAAAAATTATGTTTAATTTCATAAGGAATTTTATTTATTTTTCTTTCATGGCTTGGGATAATAGTCTGTGTCAATTAAGAGATGTGGTTATGCTTTGTAGCTATTAAACTTAATATAAGATATTAAACTTTATATATCTATATATAGATATAGATATAAAATGTATATAGTTTTATATATGAATACTAATGATAGCTTCACCAGCAGTGAAGCTTTTTATATATTTTATTTATTTATTTATTTATGTATGTATGTATGAAGGCACACACATCAGTTTTAATGTCCTGCAGTTGTTTTATACAGCTCTGTAAGTCACTGAGTGCTGGTCTATATCTTGTGTGCTGCAGTGTAGATTTTTGTTGGTATTCATTCTCTTACCCATGGACCATGACTGCAATTGAGATCATAGTTTTGGCCTGAGCTGCCTGGCACAAGAGCAGACGCCTCAATTTGTGATGCATTGCCTTTGAAAAGTTTGCTGTAAGTTTCCATTGCAAATGCTGAGCTCCCATCTCATGGGGTGTTGCCATTCTGTTTAGCTTTTTAAGCATCTGGAGAGAGGAAATGTATTGGGAAAAGATATACTTACCTATTTATCCACATCTCTCCTTCATTTTCATCTTTAACTGTGTCTGATTGTAATGCAGTGACATGGTAAGAGGTATTTTCACTGGTCAGAGTGTGTGAATGCACAGGTGTGTTCTGAGATACCAAGCCAGTTAAGAGATGTATTCCTGTTTTCCATTGGGTTTCTATGCATCAGTTTAGTAAGAACTGAAAAACATTCTTATGCTAATATTTGGAAGGATTTCTAGCATTTTCCTTTGAAGTGGGAAGACAGATAAAAAGGATAAGTTCCTCTTTTGCATTTCCAGCAATAATTTATGGGGAATGAACTGGAGGTCTGTCCAGGCAGGAACTCACAAATGCAGGCACAGGGCTCCCTCTGTGGCTTGTCCTGGGAAGTTGCAAGAAACTGGGTTCCAGTAAAAAGGAAAAATTTGGTTTTTTAAAATGTCTCTCTTCTTTGCTTCTATATACATAATAGGGAAAATGGAGGTTTTAAATGTATTGCTGGTCTTTTACCTTTACAAGCAATTCCTGTATATTACTCCTTGAGAGTTTACTGTTCACGTGAGTATTCAGCCATCTCCTAACATTGGATACGCTAAAGAGGCATTTTGCAGTTTTAGGTTCTGACGACATGATTCTGTGTTTCCTTGCAGGATATTGCCCTATGGTTGTTTAGCCACTGGAGATCACTCTGGCCTCATTGAGGCTGTTTCTAGCTCAGAAACCATTGCTGACATTCAGTTAAACAGCAGCAACGTTGCTGCAGCTGCTGCCTTCAACAAGGACGCGCTCTTGAACTGGCTGAAGGAATACAATTTAGGGTAATTTCTGTGCTTATTCTCTCATCTACAGTATAAGCTACAAAATTCCTCAGAAGTTTCTCTCTCAGTGTGGAGGAAGGTGTGGTTTCTTGCTAATTGTTTTTCTAGCATGTCAAATTCTACCTGAGATTCATGGTACCCTTGGGCCTGGCATGTGCAGCATTTTGGCTGTGTGCTGTTGAGTAAGTTATATTAAATTTGGCAGCACAAACAAACCCAAGGAAACTACATGGGTCTCAAGCCTTGGTGTTGCCTTCCATACTGCTTGTTCTCCATAGCTACCTTTACAGTATTTTTTTCTCAAGCAGTTCTGCTTTTACAGCATCCTAAAGGACTTCTGGTTTAAACAAGCAAAAATCCTTTTTGAGGCCAAGGCATGACATGAATTCCAACAGTGTGCACTAATACAATTTTCTCTGTGGTTACAGAGAGGACTTGGATCGAGCCATTGAAGAATTTACTCTGTCTTGTGCTGGCTACTGTGTAGCTACATATGTGCTGGGAATTGGTGACAGACACAGTGACAATATCATGGTCAGGAAAACTGGGCAGGTAAAAATCCCTTCTGTAAGGCAGAATGCCTTTATTGTCTTTGGTGTGCAAGAGTTCTCTTGAGAACTTGTAATTTCTTTGGTGCCTTGGTGAAAGGAAAGGCACACATGGTTAGAACTCATGTCTGTGGTTCCCTAAGGGTTGCAGAGAGCTTCAAGGAAAGGAAATGTAATGCTGGGGGAAGGACAGAGAACAGCCTGGTCCATCAGCAATTCTGTATGGAGAGAGGCTGTTCTGCAGAGCTTTTACAGAACATCCAAGAGGCCTTATAATGATTCAGATTCATTGAATAAAAGTGGTCTTAGGGTATCTTGCAGGGGACCACCCTTAAAAATCCATGAACTAAATTTTGGAGCAGTGTGGTTTCCCTGAAGTGAGTCTGTGCAACTCAGCCCTGCAGAAGTGCTCAGTGTGGAGCCCAGCACCAGCACAATGCTGTGCACTGACAACCTGGGGGAGCTCCTAGACATGTGCTTTCTTAATTGTTACCCTGTAATGTTAGTTGTCTGATTTAATTGAAATTATTCTTCCTAGAAAACCATTAACGGTTATAGAATTAAGAGTTCTACAGACATCTGCAGTATTCTTTTTAAGTTTGTACTTCCTGGAAGAAAGCTGGAATGCCCTTAACCTTGATTCTAACATAGGGAAATGCCACAGGGTCCTTCAGATTAACTCAGCTCTGCTACCTTTGCCTCTGTCCTTGTATCAAGGGAAGGCCTTGGATGTGATGCTGTTGAGCCTTGTGGGCTCATCCTTGGGCCCATTTTTGTCTGATACTGCCACCAAGATATCTTGTGGCAGCAGCAACTTAAACCTGAGAGAATCTTTTGCAGTGGTCACTCAGAAGTGTACAGGTGTTATTACTGACTTTAAATCTTGAAGTGTTTTAGAAACAAATACTCCCAAAGGGTTGAAACCACAGGTTTTGGAGAGTCACATGGGGAGTTAAGTGTTCTTGATACCTGCATCCTGTAGAGATGATAGAAAAGTGACACATATTGCTGGAGAGATTATTTTTCACTTGTTTTATTTTTGTTTTTTTGTGTTTGTTTCTTTGTTTGTTTGGTTTTTTTAGCTCTTTCACATAGATTTTGGGCATATTCTTGGAAACTTTAAGTCCAAGTTTGGAATTAAAAGGGAACGGGTACCTTTCATACTCACCTATGATTTCATTCATGTTATTCAACAAGGAAAAACAGGGAACACTGAAAAATTTGGTCGGTAAGTGTTACTTTGATCTATTTGTTATTGAGATGATAATTTCCAGCATACCAGAACATACCTGGGGATGGTTTGCTCATTTGCACTTGTGTGGAAGTGTGCTTACACGCATTTACAGGACTGTTTACTGCTCTCCCTCAGCTGGAATGTCCACAGGTGACTTCAGAACCAGAAGCTGCAGCTCTGCAGTTGCTTTTGATCTCCCACAGCAGGGGGTGGCAGGTTCTACTGAGCTCAGCTCTGCCTGCAGCAGCTCCAGGCAGGGCTGACAGACTGTTGTTCAAGCACTGCCCTTAGGAACAGGCTCCCTCCTCCCCTTCCTGTCTATCAGGGCATGTTCATTGTGCTGCCCCATGCTGGCCTTGCTTGGATGCTTGGCCACAAGAAGCCACGCCACCTGCTCGTGATCCACCAGCCCTGGAAGCTGGCTCAGTTTTGACCATGGAAGGAATTAGAAATGACAGAGGCTAGAGGGACTGCAGTAGAGCTTTGGTTTTTCCACTGTAGCCCAACTATAGGATCATCAGGGCATTTCACCTAACAAATTCTCAGGGAGGTGGGACCATGACCTCTGGCACTTTTGTTCTTTCTGAAGAACAGCTGGTGATGTTTCATACTGAGGGCTCACTGGGGAGACATGGGATGTGTCTGTGGAAATGCTTAAACAGGTTCTGCAGGCATCTCTGTATCTCTGTGCTGTGTTCCACAGTCTGTATTTGTCAAACAGATAACAGATTCCGGTTGCAGACATTTCCAGAGTGTAACTCTTCCTCTTGTGCTCCTTGCCCGGCTCGCACAGATTCCGGCAGTACTGTGAGGAAGCCTACCTGATCCTGCGCAAGCACGGCAACCTATTTATTACCCTCTTTGCACTGATGCTGACTGCAGGGCTGCCAGAGCTCACCTCTGTCAAGGACATCCAGTATCTCAAGGTAAAGTAAGAGCTACAGCTCAGCAGGACTCAGCATTTTTCAAGGATGTGATTTTTTGATTCCAAGATTAATACATCTTCATTGTTTTCCATTTCTGTGAAGATTTCCACACTGTCCACAGTTTTCTTTTTCAGCTCTATAGAATAAGGTCTGTAGTCAGGCCTAGTGCTCAGAGGATGAGTTCAGGATCTGTGCATCTTGAATGGAGTCATCTCAGGGGTATTTTACTTGGCTCATGAACACGCATAGACCTGGAAAGGAGAAAATTATTTGCTTAATTCTCTTTCAGTTTTATCTTTAAACCCAGAAAGATGTATTATTTAAGTCAACTGATGTATTGCTCAGTGAATAGTAAGCAAAAAAGCGTCAAAGGAGAACATGGCTTGTGTTGGAAGGTGAAGGAGGCTTTAACTGTGCTTTTTAAAATTCCTAACAGTCCATGTTTCCCTGTTGCCATAGGACTCCCTGGCCTTAGGGAAGAGTGAGGAAGAAGCACTAAAACAGTTCAAGCAAAAGTTTGATGAAGCTCTGCGAGAAAGTTGGACTACTAAAGTGAACTGGATGGCTCACACTGTCAGAAAAGATTACAGGTCCTAGGAGATTCTGGCATTTGCACTAAGCTGAAGGTTACCTGCCTGTGGTATGGACCAACAAAACTTCAGGAAGTGCTGGGACAATGCTCTCAAGCACAGGGTGGTTCTTGGGGAGCCCTACACGGGGCCAGCAGTTGGACTCTGGTCCTGATGGGTCCCTTCCAGCTCAGCACATTCTGTGATTCTGTGAACTGATCCAAAACAAGAAAGGAAATGACAGCAAAAACAAATGGACTGAAATAATTCCTGAGTCTTTTGCACTCTGCTTCAGAATGCTTGATTCCAAGACTGTCTCTACAGTTAGTGAACATCCTGATAATCAGTTCCTGCTGAATTTGCACGCTGAGAGCTACTAGGCATTTTTTAAAATTCTTTGGTACTTTATGGACGTGTAAATATTTGTTTTTATACGTTAGGGTAATGTGCTCTAACATATCTTTGGGAGGTTTGAAAACCTCTGACAGAACTGTTCTTCATTTAAAGTTAGGACTTGAAGAGTAAATTTTTTTTTATATCCTAATCTGGCTAAAAAATGAGCGTATTGTGTATATTTTTCATATGACCTCTGCCTTACTGGCACAGATGCATTAATTCTACTGTAAATAGCAACCATGGTATCACTGTACTGCAGGGAGCTGCTTCGTGTCCGTGCTGCTGCCGAAAGGAAGGGTGGGTGTGTGGGGTGGGAGAGACCTGTGACAGATGTGATGCAGCATCCAGATGTTCAGGGTTGCACAATTTTGTTCCTTGGACTTAACACACAAAAGAAGCCCTTCAGAATGAGGAAGGTTAGGCCAATTCCAAACGTGCCTGAGAATCCCTCATTGGTTACAGTCTCCCACTCAGCCTCTGGGGCTTTGCCTTCAGCTCCCAGAGAGGCACAATTTGGTTTGGTTCCAGCAAGAAGCTCCTTCCAGCCTTACACTGAAATTCCTATCTCAGATCAGCCCTTCCCTGTGAAATGTACTGACCTATGTAAGGGATGTTTTCATTAAATATACTACACAGAGTGATTTTTAAAGCATACATGCCAAAAACCCCAATTGGTTGGAGAAGCAAGAGTTTATGGGGAAAGATCATTCCACAGAACACCAATGCAGTCACTGACCTTCTGTCTCTATTTATTAAAAGCTTGCAATAATGTTGCTTTACTGAGATATATATGTTGAAGATGGTTGCTGAAGAAACTGGATTTGTTTTAATTTATTTAGTGAGGTACCAGGCTTTTAGGTGCTTAAATGGAGAGCAAATTTGTTACGTGCAATAGGGAACTGCTGGTTTAAAGATGTAACAAACTATTCCTGAACATCAGCAAGAGAGATTTAACTACGGCTTGTTCTCCAAGGAACACTGGTAGCTCTTGATTTTTGTGGACATTTAAAAGAGAATTAAACATATATATTTACTTTTTTGACTAAACAGTTGTTCTGCATAGAAATGTTGGATGATGTATGAATTTAATTAAAGTAGGTTTTACTTTGTTGAGAGTGTTTTGTTTTTGTTGTTTTGGGGTTTCTGTGTTTATTTTAGAGATTAAGAATTTACCTGGAGTCAGTTCTGTGTAGGGCTTTGATTCTCTTGTCCTTACCCTATGGGCTTATCTGTCTGAAAAGACTTCTAGAATATTCTGAAAGTAACAAGTGGTATGCGATTGGGTTTGTTTGGTTTAGGGCTGGATTTTTTATATACAACATAGAAGCATTTCAAGTGTGCCATGTCCTTTTTTTAATTACTCTTATTTCTATAGCAGATGGCAGGAAAGTTAAAAAGAAACTACATTGCAGGTGACAGCTCTGAAAAAAGTAATATCATCCTCAGGTAATTCACAGCATGTGAATTTGCACAAGGAACCGTTCCTGGACACATTCTGTTTTTCTGTGTGACAGAGCACTTGGACATCTCTGGCCTTGCTGAGAGAGACATCAGCTTTTTAAGGACTTTGAGATGAAGTTGCCCTGTGCCCCTTGGCTGCCTGGGGCTGGTGTGCATGGGCTCTGGCAGGAGGGAGCACAGTGGCATCTCTATTTCCTTTATTTCCATAGCTCCGAGGGAGCTGGGTTCCCTGTCCCACCCCAGGCGTCCTGTGGGATTCGGACAGGTGGCTCAAGGCTGTGCCACAGGCTCACCTCTGCACCACTGCAGGTGAGAGCTGTGACCTGCTGTGCCACAGGCTCACCTCTGCACCACTGCAGGTGAGAGCTGTGACCTGCTGTGCCACAGGCTCACCTCTGCACCACTGCAGGTGAGAGCTGTGACCTGCAGGTGCAGGAACACCTTCGCTGCCTCCAGCACCACTGGGGTACTGCAGTAAGTAAAGAGGGGATTTTGGATGCAACTTTAATGCAGGTTATAAAAGTATTTGAGATGGTGAGAAAATCCCATTACCTCTGTTCCTTGAGGAATATTTAGAGGTGATTAGAAAATACTACTACTGCTCAGTGTTTGTGTTGGTTCATAGCCCTTCAGTGGCTGTGTTGTGTTTGCTTGTCTTTACCTTCTCTATGTTTACTCTTGGCAATTCTTTAACAAGAATGGGAAAAAAAAGTTAGAGCTGAGTTAAATGGTCTATTTTTGTGTTTGGCCACAAAGACAATGAAGCATTTTCCTCCTGTGAATTGATCTTCAAATAGCTGAGAAGAGATCCTGTCTCACAGGAATGCTTCCCAGGCTGACCTCTCAAGGCTGAACCTGGCAGGAAGCATCATTTACTAGGTCACCAAAGCTGATTCTGTGATACCTTCCTGTTAAGTTTTGAACAGAGTCCTGGTTTGCTGAATTGTATTAGTAAAAAGATCACCACTTTCCCTGGTTCTCATCATACTTGCTACAGCCAGTGGCATACAGACTTTCATTCAGAAAACAAAGAAATAAATTACCTGCTTTGTGGAAAGTCAAAGGAGAGACAGTGTCCTCCACTGTTTATCATCCAAGAGAAGACTGGATTTTGGCACATCAGTCCATTGATTATTTCTGTACTTTCCTCCCAATATCCAGCTCTAATACTAAATTGGTAAGTTAATTTGGGCTGATTTGGAGCATATTATTTTAGACCAGTTTATGAATTCAGAAGTCATCAAATGGTTAGATTATAAGAGAATTTAAAGATTTTATGTTGACCCTTCAGTTTACATGGTCTCATGTTAATTACCTTTCTTTGTATATGTCCACTGGAAAAATGACTTTTCCTTCTCAAGGCCTTCATTGTATCTGGCAGAGGGAAAAGGTGCCTGGGCTGCTTTAAAAAACACAGATGAAATAGGGTATATGCAATGTGTAAATGATCTTTATTTGTTCTGGTTTATTACTGATTGTATGATTACTTGATGGGTTTGCTCTCTACCTTGAGTCAGTTATTTTGTGTCAAACGGTGATGACTGCTGCTTTTACACTCCTGCTTGTCCTGTGTGGGATTTCCAGGGAAAGAGCTCCCATGGATTTGCCCCTCAGCTGTGGAGCTGCCTCCTTTCCCTCTCGTGCTTGTATTGGTTATTGGTTGTTTTGGCAGTGGGGTGTTGTTGCTTGTCAAGTCACATTCCAGGAAATGCCTTGGACAGAGCCCATTCCTGTATTTCATATAAAAGAGTCCAATATTCCTTTTTAATCTCCCAGAGCTATTGAAATCAGATAATTAAATAGTAGAGGCTCTTAATAATTGATACGTCAGGCTATATTGTAGCTTTATTCTGTAGGATAGTTTCAAGCCTAAATCTGTTAAATGTGTAATCAGTATTTCTATTATTTCTCTTTCACAATATAGTGTATTAGTGTAATTATGTGTCTGAGGCCAGCTTTAAAATCTAAGCTTGAAATCCCCTGCTAAGATATAATAATTTTTAAAATTACTTGTCTGGTGTGACACTCCAGGGGCTGAGGGAGCAGAGATGTTCTGGTGCTCAAGTGTCAGTAGGTGCTGCCATGAGAGGGGACAGTTCCCTGCTGCTGTTGGGCCTCACTGTTTGCACAGGGCTCTGGGGATTTTGGAGACAAAAGGAGCTCACTGTGATGTGGCTGATGAGATTAAAACCAGGCTAAACTCAAGGTGTGGTTCTATTGCCTGACCTCAATGGACACACATTACCTGGGTGTGGTAGGAGCAAACACAGCACCAAGCAGCAGCAGGTTTTGGTAGCCAGTGCAGGCAAGGTGCAGTAATTCACCAGCTGCTGAGAAATCAAGTATAAACTGTTGCTGCTGCCTCCGTGCGTAACAAAAACGTTGTAGTTACTCTCCCCAAACTTGACTCCATGCCTGATGGAGGAGAAGGGAGGTGCTCCTGCCAAGAGCATTGGTTCACCCTGCCCGTGTTGCCAGCTGTCCTTCAGACAGCCCAGCACAGCAGCACTCATTGGGGACAAGAGAGAGCTGCTGTCCCCAGTGAGCTGAGTTTGCACACTGCTGCTATTTGGGTGCCTTTCCAGCCTGATAACCCACATGAGGAGCTTGTTGTGTCCTTCTGCAAGCCACCCAGGAAATCCTGCCAGGCAGATGCTGAGAGAACTTTCCTTGTTCTGTTCCCTCTGGAACACTTGGATAAAGGCTCAGTCATGACCTATTTGGACTGATTTCACTGTATGGGACTGTAGGATTTAAAATAATGCTGTTGTGATGAGCTAGTCCTTCATCCTTTCAGTCTGTCACCTTGCTCTTCCTCAGGTGATTGTCTGGAGAAGTCTCCTCTGGATTGCTTGATGAGGAGGAATGGGGTGGAATTTATATTTCTTAAAGTAGTAGCATGGCTTACTCTTGGGAAAGCTGTAAAGGGTCCTGGTTTAGGAATAGCAGTTCCAGAGAAATGTGTGAAAGGTTAATTCTGGTTTGCCAGGGTTGGCTTTTAAAAATGAATGCAAGTGGCAATCAAGCACCATGGAAACATGGTTTTGGAGGGATTAAGGCCCTTGTAGAAAAAGGGTGTTCCGAAGATCTCATTTTTGGCTTTGGAAGTCTGTATTTGGGCAGGAAGTCTGGACAGAAGGGAGGAACCTGGCAGTGGTTCATTCCAGTTTGTGAATCCTGCTAAGGCTTTCTCCTACGTGAAATTCCTAATGGGGTTTGCCCTGGAAGCTTTCAGCAGCTCAGTCTGGTTTCTGAAATGGTCTCTGTACCTCTTGAATGAGGAGTATTGAGTGTCTGACATTCCACAAAGGGAGCTGAGCACTGTTGTTCAAGATACTCTGGAGCACAGAATGTTGTATATGTGGCTCTGAACTCCTCCTGCTGAAACCCTTTTCCTGGGGGGCTGGAAACAAGACACGAGAATAGATGTCGTAGCTCAGTCCAAGTATTCCCTAGGAAAAAAATCTGGATTCCAGTCACCTTACCAAACATTCATTCGAACAAAAATGGAACAGCTCCAAAAGAGGAGTGGGAAGGACGGAGTCCTTTTCCCTATGGACTTGTTACTTTCAAATTTAGGAAAAGGAGAGATGAAACGAAGGTCCAAATGTCCCAGCCTGTGTTCTTCTGCTTGGCTAAATAAAAGAACCCTCAATATTAACGGCTGTGGGAGACTAAGTCTGTTTAGCCTGTCCCCTACCAAAGAGCAAGGAGTTAATCCTGCACACAGATTTGTGCCCCTCGGTGTGGGAGGAAAAGGTGCATGCTGCTAGACCTGGGACCAGCTGTTCCCGAGGCTACTTCCACCCTTCAGCTCTGCTTGGGAATTCCACAGTGGTAAAGTCTTAGGTACACCTGGACCTAAATGCCACCCACCCCTGCCCCAGAGCCTTGGCCTGGTGTCTGGAGCTGTACTACACTGTTTAAAGAACTGCTTAAAAATACAGTTCAGGGTTTAAGAGCTCAAAGAAGGCTTAAATACTTTGTGAGTTGTGATTGTTGTTGCTTCTTTTAAGGCAAGGTGCAGGATCACAAGTGAGATGTTGAAAGCCTGTGAAAGTTTGGAAATTCTATGAGGGAACTGGGATGTGAACTGCAATCCTTGTGGCCAGGACAGCTTTTAGAAGCCCCTTTCCCCCATAAAGTTGCATCTCAGAGGTAGTTAAAAATAAAAGGTTTAATATTCCAGACCACAAACAACACTGAAGCAAACAAAGGCATTGCAAAGGCTCTGCATGTAATCGTCACGCTCATATTTGCAGCTCAATGGGATAATCTTTGTTTCTTTGAGGGGAAAAGGAAAGCTCTTAAGAATATTTCTGGAACAATTCCCTGTCCTTAACAGCTGAGAGAGGTTTAGGTTACAGCTCAGTTTACCGCGTTTGTGCTGGTTCAATGAGTGCTGCGTACAGACCGAACTGCGAGCGGCTGCGGCGGCTGGGGCTGCACGGAGCTGCTGCCGGGCCGGGGTCCGTCATCCCGATGGATCCAGCTTTGGGTTTGGGATGCGCTCAGGTGCCCCCAAAGCTTCCATCCCCCGGCAGAGCAGTCAGCAGGGCAGCGCTGCGGGGTCGTAGTGGTCGAGCAGGCTGTGGGCGATGAAGCCGCGCTGCGAGTGCAGGGTCCCGCAGGGCCGGCAGAGCAGGATCTCGCAGCTCGGACACATCGTCCCGGAGCGCCGCCGGGCCCCGAGCTGCGGCAGCGGGCACGGCTCCTCCTGCGGCCTCCTGGAGCCCCTCCTGTGCCAGCACCGCCGCCTGTCCTCGGCCAGCTGGCTCCTTCCCTGGGGGCTGCAAGGCCACAGAGACAGGTGACAAGGTGGCACAGGGAGAGGTGACAAGGTGCCACCGGCACAGAGAGAGGTGACAAGCTCAGCCCGTGCACTCCTGGATGGATTCGGGCAGCAGAAGGATTGGTGAGTGATTTATGAACCCTTTCAGAGGCTGCACCTGTGGCACACTATGAGAGGGTGCCGTGTGTGGCCACCTGAAAAAACAGGGAAGGACAGCAAAAAGGAGAGTCTGGTTCTGGTGCTGTGGTGGCAGTGGCAAGCCATTGGTTTTAGAGCACAGAATTATTAAAGGATTTCCATCATTTAAACAAAACCATAAAAGAGTGGCATCAGCTAATGGGGTAAGAGCTTCAATACGCAGCTCTTCTGTGCATGATTGTGGTGTGAGCATCGTGTGTTTGCACAAAATCAAACTCCACAGAGCTCTGGGTCTGACCCTGTGCTCTGCTACATCATCACAAAGATTCTTGTCCCACTCGTGTGCACCAGCAGCACACCCCAATGCTGGCCAGAGAGCCAGCACTGGCCAGTATTGCACTGGCCTTGGCCAGAGATGGAAGAGCTGAAAGGAAAGCTCTCCTGATCAGATTATAAACCCTTCTGTTTTACCTACACAATCCCTTACAGAGCTCATGAATCAGTGCTGGCTGCAGAGATGATGTGGTTTGGCTACACCACTGTGAAAGTTCTGTAAGCCCTGATGGCTCTAATGCATTTAAAACCCACTGCCAAGCAGTGTGTCTGTAGAAATAGATCCACTAAAGTCTGAAGGCTGACTCTCTCTCCATTAACATGGGAGTACCATGGGAGGTTCCTAGATTACTGTTCAATTTTTAATTTTTTTTTGTTTTAGCTCAAACTGGGGAAAAGTCATATTTATCACTTACAAATAAGGATCAGAGTTCAGAAAACATGATTTTACTGTTTCAGTTTTATTTGTCTGCCTCCTGAATGCACTCTTCAGTGAAATTAAGAACAACAGAGAACACTCACAGCAGTAATTCACTGCTTGAATGTTTGACTCTGTTTCTAGTCCAGGTCCTCAGCAGTGCAGCAAGAAAAATCCCAAAATCAAGCCCTTGGTATTAATTGTGCTGCAATTAGATCAGTCTGAGAGAAAAATCTGTCTCTCAGGTTCATTTCTTGCTAGTGTATTTTAATCTTCTGTGGAGCCTGCAGCCAGCTGCTGTGGCTATCAAGGCTAATGCAGTTAGCTGAGTAATTGTGGAGACTTGCATGCACTTCCTGCTAAGACGGTAATTTCATGATAATTACCAAAGACAGACTCTTTTTAGGAGATCTGTAAGGGAAACAGCTCTTGGATGAGAAAAGACACTTTTTGGAAGCCCCTCCTTGATCTTGACTCAGTATACTTCATGTTAAGGAAGAATAATACCAGGGAGAAAGACCCAAGAACAGAATTTCAAATCCCATAAGAATGATTATGATAACTCAAAACTAATACATTCACAAAGCAGTAAGCTCAAAATAATTTTTGCCTCTGCTTACTTAGGTTAAAAAACTGAATAGTTATTATTTGTCTTTTTGTTTTGTTTCCCTTTTTCTCCTTCTAACTGAAAAGAGTAAGTACAAAGGCACAATTGCAGGAACACAAGCATTAATTATGAATTTTCAGAAATTTAGTATCATTAACTTTGTTGAACAGTGATTTTTGCTGCTGCCTATGCATTGACATTTTCCATTGCACCCCGGAGTTACAGCTCTGGCAAAGTGGCAGTGCTGGTGTGTATCTGGAGAAACAGAGATGCTGCCCCTGCTAATCCCTTCTTGCTCAAGGCATAGGGAAATGGATATAAGATAAACATACAGACATGCAAGACTTGGAGAAGTTAATTTCATCTCTAGTGCTGCCAGTGACTTAATAGTTTTTAGCTCAAGTTGTTTAATTAGCCTCTGTTTCCTCATTTGTGAAACAGTTAATCCAACAGAGGTAACAAGGTGTCTGTGGCTCTTCCAAAGCTGCTTTGGAAATACTCACAAAATTTCTTGTTTGCAAATGTATGCAAAATATAATCTTGGATGTACTTACAATTTATTTTTGGGAGACCCAGAGAAGAGGCTCAGTCGAGAAAATCTCTTCTTGAACAGCCGCTCTTGCTTTTTTTGGCCACGCTTCCCATCTCCTGTGCTTTCTTCTGTCAGTTCCTTCTTTCCTTTGTGCCAGCTCATTTTGTCTGTCATAACAACAGCACCTGCTTAGCTGGAAGCAGAAGTCTGAATCTGAAAAGCTCTGCTTTGCTGGGTTGTACCTGGTGAAGTCTAGATCTGCTGCTCTACAGACCTGAGAGGGTCACAGCCGCACAGGAGTTCCGTGGAGATCACTGAGCAGCTGCTTTCCATCAGATGAAGCAAATACCTGCTCTGCAAAATCCTGCAGGCACAAAGTGACTCTGGATAGTCTTGCTCTATTCCAGATAATTATGGAAAGTAGGCTTGGACATTAAATAGAATGAATATTTCCCTCTGCATGCTCTCTTTCATGATTGAGGAGTTCCTTAAACCAAGAGTAAAGGCGGCTCGTTGGACACAAGCGAAGAGCCAGGAGCCAGGGAAACAGGGAACAGAAGCAGTGAAATAAATGTGAGATGGAACAAATGCTGCTAGGCAAAAAACAGACCCCTGAAAAGATGAAGAACCAACTGGGGATTTTAGTTAAGGCTTGGAAATGGTTTCCTTTTTCTTTTGATAAAGCAGTTGATTAGCCTGCATTTCCGTGTTGCAATGCTTTGTCTCCAAGAATTATCCCTTTGGTCTCTCTGATTGAATTAGTCCTCGGCTCCATATTTGATATTTGGTAATTGTGTTAACTTTTGGTTGCTTGACTTGGAGGGTCATGTTCCTCCCTCCTCTGTCTGTTGTCTTGTTCCTGCCTGCTACAAATATTTCCCACAAATCAATCTTCTAAATCAAACCACATAAAGCTTGTAGGCTTAAAAACAAAATTGGAAACCATTTATAACTTTTCTTCTTTTGCTCTTCTTCTCCTCCCTCCTCAGCCCCTCACAGACTTTTAAGCACAGTTCCCTGTACCCAGTTTTTATACACACAGGCAGGAGGGACTGGGCTTCACTGTACAAATACTTGTCAGGATCACACCTGCAAAGTTTTCAAAATGATCCATTAATACACATTAACAAGGAACTGTAAATCCCTTAAAGCAGCACAGAGCATCACACCTTGCTACTCAGGCTTGGTAATGAGCCACCCAGGATTTTAACAGAACCCAGGTAAGTTGGACCTGGATCTCTCAGAGAAATGGCAGGAAAGACAATTTATGAAAGGAATTACAAACACTTCATTGACCTGTAAAAGGAAATTATCACTAAAACACTAGTATGCTGTGAAGGAATGAATAGAAGTTGTGAATTAAAGAAAATTACTCACCCCACAAATACAGACTTGAGGTTTTAGTTTGTGACAAAATAATCTGCAAATTCAAGACCCATTTTAGGCAAGCAGTGGTGCTGAGATGAAGCTCTGCAGAACAGACCACCTGTGGCTAATAAAGTCAGCAGCTGGGCAGGCAGGTATCTGCCTTACCTCTGAGAAGTGAACTGCAGAGACTGGGTCATTCAGAACCAATTCCACCTGTCTAAAAAGTAAAGAGAAGAAAACAAGCAATTTAAAATAAACACGTAGAACTTGGTGACAAAGGATTGAAGGTATTTATAACAGATCTTTTCTTAATCCTTTTAGACAATAGTTTTTGAAAAATTGTACTTTGGACATGTATAGTTTAATTTCTGTTTTAAAGATTAATTTGTCTGGCTATGCCGAGTTGGAAGTGTCATAAGTTCTGATGATACAGGGGGAATTCCTCCTATACTTTGTTTAACTGCATTGCCAGATATGAAGATTTGAAAATGCAGCATTTGAAGAATTGATTTATTTGCCTTGCTTTTCTTTTCTGCTTAAATCTTGTGAAACTTAATTACCATTGCTTTCTATAAACCAATTAACTGCTCTCACCTTTTTTATTTAGCACTAATGGTGTTTTGTTTTGTGAGCTAAAGTAACCAGTACCAGTGTTACTGTGGCTGGCCCTGAGATTTACTCTATTGTATGGGTAACCCCTAAAGCTATGGACTACATGATGACTCTTCTGAGTGGGGATCCTACTTGAAGATCTACGAGAAAATACGTTTCTCTCAGGTGAAGATCATGTAACAGCAGTACAGAACATTTTCAAGAGCCTCAGTGTTCTATCTTCAGGTTGTCCCTAGATAATTACAAGCAAGCTGTAGCACCTGCAAGACTCCAGATGCCAGAATTCATTTTCACTGATGATGGTTGTTGGTGACTTTCATTCTGGAACATCCTCAGTGGTGTATTGGTGGCTCTGAAAATGCCTTCATAAACAAAATTTTGCTTCAGGACAAAATACAATGGGGTAAAAAACCAAGAGTTTACCAAGAAGACTGATTGTTTTCCAGACCCAAGAGGGGCAGGATGAAGCTGTAGGAAGTTATTTTCCAAAAGTGGAGCATCTCCATAGCCATCCCTCCAACTGCACTGGCCCTGATCCTGCTGATGTTATCATACCAAACAAAATAAGAGGGAAAATTTTTATGGCAGTGCAAATAAAGCAAAACATGCCAGACAGAAAAGGAGGTCTGGAGAGAGGAAAGTATCTGAACAGCAACTGGGGGACAATTTCTCTGTGTCGCCAGGGTGCAGATTTTCTGATTTAGTTCTGTGACTTAAATGAAATTTAAGCTGTTTGAACTCATTCTGCCTGTATTATTTTTGCCACCACAGGGTGTCTCTGCATCTCTTCTAACATCAAAGGCCTTGGTGACCTTTAATGGCAGTCTGCAAGCTCCAGGGAATGTAGGGCTAAAGGAAATGTCCCCCAGGTCAGCTGGGGATTTTCCTCAGGATCATGAGCCTTCTTGGATTGGAATGGTGATGCCTTCATAGCTGGTAGGAAATTCTATTTTTAGCAGCTACAGTGCAATGCTGTTGTTTAATTTGCTTTAGAAAACTCTCTGGTACCACTCTGGAGGAAGCCACAGCCATATGATGTGGGGCACCAGTGTAGCTTCAGTTCATTCTGCACTGTGCTCACAAGGCCTGAAGTATTTTCCCTGTAGTGGAATGCTTCTGTTAATTTCTGATTTCTAATTTTCCTGACTGCCATTTCACCTTTATGCTTGTAGAGATATTTTCTGTTCCACTTCAATCAGGATAAAGCTGGATAAACCAAAATGTTGGGTTAGGAGTTTTCCAGGGTTTGTTTGGTTTTTTTTTTGATTTTTTTTTTTTGTTTGTTTTTTTTTTTTGGGTTTTTTTTTTTTAGTCTTGTGAGCTTTGGTCTAGCACCAGCACTTGTTCCACCCTGAATGTAATTGTAGCAATGACTGGAAGTGGGACCACAGAAAGGGCAGAAAGGTCTGGCAGAAGGTGTCTGTCCCAGGAGCTCCTGGCCTCACAAGCCAGGCATGACTTGTCACTTTCTCAATATTCAGCTGTGGCTTGGGTTTGAAGATGAAGGTGAGAATGTCCCTGGTAGCAGGTGGTGCCTGTGTTTGTTGCCAGCCTGAGTGTGGGTGTTGCTGTGACATCACACAAATAATCATATAAATGTGTCATATATATAATAATCCTATCATATATATATATATATATAAATAATATATTATATAAATTTATCTTTGTTGAGGATATCTGCTGGAGGGGGCAGTTCCAGAGGAATTCCAGATGAGAAGTGCTAAATAATCTGTGGGGGGATGAAGCTTGAAGGTAGTTGGGAATCTCTTGAATGTCATCAGGGCATACCAATTGCTTGAAACTCCATCTTTACATAGAGAAAATACAGTTTGAAGTATTTTCTGCTTCCCATGAAACAGGAAAAGTTTCCTAGGGCCAAGCTCTTATGAGTGTGATATGTGAGCAAAAAACCTAAGGCTCGAAATGCTGCCCAAAGTGACATTTATTCATTCATGCAGATAATTGGCTCCAGCTCAAGAGACAGAATCCAGTGGCAGGAGACATGAGGAGTCTTTAACGTAGTGAGCAAGCTCTCAGGCAGCAGGGAAGGGAGAGGTTCCTGTGACTGTCACTCTAAGGAGTTCCATACTTCCCCAAGGAGCTGGATCCCTTCAGAGCTGACAACCAATGGCTTACATCTGAGTCAGGCTGTGATAACACCTGAGCCTGGATTTGGGCAATAGCTGAGTGTCCTGATGTCTGGGCTGTGGGTGCAGTCACATCCCTTGGCTATGTTCTGCATGAAAATACTCAGCTGGTTGATAACAAGTTGAGAAATTGGGGTTGATGCCTTGCTCACCCCCAGTAACTCCGGTGCTTTTGCCTATTGCTTTGAGGAACAATTCACCTTTTCTTAGATTTTCATATCAGAAAACACAGATTTGATCTGATGACACTGTTGCACTTTATTCCCAACAGGCACCCCAAGATTTGAGGTCCAGGTACTTAGCAAAGCTGCTTGTCTAACCCAAATACCTGGTCTGAATGGCCAGTGCTGGCTGTCCCTGACACCCACGGAAAATTAGTGAAGGCAGAGACAGGTGAAGCATCTTTTCACAAATGAACGAGGTGTCAGTGTTAAATGCCACTTCTTGAAAAACCATGCAGACTTTCTTATTTCTCTGCCTCTGTTTAGAGTATGTGAAGGCCTTGGTTTGAATGCAGACGAACATGTGCTGTTTCAGAGTAAGTTTAGTTCTGCCCAGGGGAATGGGGCGCGCCAGGGAAGTGCTGATGTTCATGGAAGGTGTGACAGGATGCCTGGATTGAGTGTGAGTGTGAGGTGACGTCTAAGCCAGAAGCAAGGGCTGTACTTCATCTGAGACACAACCTTTTCACAATCAGTGCTTGATCTGGTAGTTTATCTGGTTCTGGATTTGCTCTGTAGGTTTTCATCCACAAGCGGATGAAACGACATGCACGACAGGGTGGGATCGAGCGGCAGCACCTTCCGTCATTCTCTTCCTTTTTAAAGATGTTTCTTTCTAGCGAGGAGAGGCAGAAAGAAGGCTGTTAAAGAAACACACAGCGGTTTCCACCCGACCCCCCGGGCTGCTGGCCGCAGCGAGCCCGCTCCGCTGACCACAGCCAGCGCTGTCCCCGGCGCTGCGGGAGGGGCGGCTGCGGGCAGGGCCGGGGCTGCC
>WBNO01015013.1:174775-242903 GCA_013400575.1 Peucedramus taeniatus
GGGCCGGGGGAGGAGGCGGCTGCCAGGGCGGGGGCTCGGCAGGTGCCGCGCTCGGAGCTGCGGCAGCACCGCCCGTCGGAGCCGCTGCTGCTGCTGCTGCTGCTGCTGAGCGCACGGATGGGCTCTCCCCGTGGTTATCCAGCAGCACGGGGCTTACTGGCAGGTTTCTGGTCGGATTCATGCTGGAAAGGGAAGGCTGGGCCAAGATCCTCAACAGGTTCGAGTCAGGGTGGTTCAATAGCATGAGTCACCCGGCGCTGCTGCTCCTCGGCACACGGGTCCTGTTTGTTTTCCGTGTTTAATGAAATGTTCTCTCGCAGACGTTTGCTGTCTGATCAGCCCAGCCTCACCTTCTCCAGTGCCAATGGCTTCCTGTCAGCAGTGCTTGATAGTAATCTGTTCCTTCTTGTTCCCATCTCTCCAAATACCTGTTCCAAGTTTTTTTACGTGGAGCATTAATGGAAGCATTAACGTTCTCTGCTAGGCAGTGATGAAACACCCGAAGTCCTTTCTGAAACCAGAAGTGTGCTGAGGTAAATAGGAATTGATCAGACCCCTCTTCATTCACAAAAGGATTCAGGCAGCTGAATGCATCATTTTACTATTGCCTCAATTCATTGCTCATTCCCAGTGACCCTTAAGGGAGAGCCCAGGAAGATGTCTCAGACAAACAGTCATTGGTGCTGGTGCTGTGTGATCTTGTGAGAACTGGAGCTTGGTTCATTCAGAGAACACGAGGAGTGCAGACCGTCTTGGAAATCTGTGATTAAATTGCTTTAAAAATATTTCCACTAACTAACTGTTCTTCAGGAGGCATTTTCAAAATAGAGTCTACAACCACATATTCTGAAATGTTAGGTTTTGTCTTTAAGGCTGTTTCCTATATAATATCTCAGACAAGAAGCTTTTGTTCGTGTTGTCCAAAATACTTCTAAAGCAAGGAACTCCTTGGAATTAAAAAAAAAAAAACAACTTCCTAATAGAAGATTCCTTATGCAAACACTGAAGTGTGTCAGTTAAAGCCAGTTCATTGTAGGCTCCTGTTGCCTAGCTGTGTTTCTGTTGAGCCAGATGATGACATCAAACGCTTTTATTTGTACGTGAGCTGTTCTTCAATGATTAATATATGAGTTTGCTGCTGCAGATTTATACAATCTGAGCTGTTCTGACACTAAGCAATAATCAGATAATGTTTAACATAACCTCTGTGTGTTTCAGTCTTGGTGTATGTAGGTTTTCATGCAGTAGAAAGGGTGATACTGATATAACTTCTGTAGGGGCTTTACATCAGACTTCTGACAAAAATTAGAGGAAAACGGAAAAGCAGTTTTTGTCTCATTTAGCCAAATGGACTTTCAGTTTGATAATCGAAGGAAAACCAAGACAAACAAGCACCTTGTCATTGTCATTTGGCTTCTGTTTCACTGCCAGATGTTGTAATGAGAATTCTCCTTTGAACATCTCCATGGATGTCATGTCCCAGTGGCTGCTGAGTTACTGATGAACCGCAGAGGTGAGTGTGGGTTAGCTCCTGCCTTGCAGCAGCAGCTGGAGTTGCCTGGCTATCCAAGCCAGCTGCTGGTGAGCACCAAATGCTCTCTGGAGGTCCCTTCTCCTGTGCTACCTGTGGGAGTGCTGAGCTCCTCCTCCTGTGCCTGTCCAGACCTGCACTGACACTCACGGTGCTGTGACTTCACTGCTGGGATAAAGATCTCCTGTCCTGGGCTAGGTGCCAGCCTCACCCACCCCTGTGTGCTGTCCCCTGCAGCAGCTTGCAGGGTTTGCTCAGGGAAGGTACAGGGGTGTGCCAAGGTATTTCCAAAATGCTTTCCCAGTTTCCAGCTTGGGAAAAGGACTCCAGCTTGGGGAGTGTCTGAACCTCGGGAGAATTCTTTGTATTTCATGACTCCTGGTGGGCTTTGTTCTCTCAGAAAGGGGTCCACTTGCTCAGTTTGTAGTGTCCTGGGGTGAGGAGCTCTGCAGTTGGACCATTCAGCGTGTGGAAGCAGCTCCTGGTTGGTTTGGAGCTGACACAGAGCAGCTGCCTGATCTCACTCTTGTATTGGAAACCAGAGAACAGTGTTCCTTATTCACCATGTTTTCTGTGATTCATGATAGTGTATCACCCCAGCAAAGCTGCATGATCCACATCAGGTGGGAATCTGTCCCCGTGGCCTCTCTCAGTGAGCACAACCCAGGGCAGGTGAGATCCATTCAGGTAACAGAACTTTCACCTTTATGCAGGCAGAGGAGGGGAAGCTGTAACATCAAAAGGTTGAAAGGAGACGGAGATAAAAAGTATTTAAAGCCAGAACAGAGAATGGTTAGACCTCCCAGTAGAGCTGGGAGAATTGTTCCATGTGTGAGGAAGAGCACACAAACTCATTTGGAGGGGATGTGAGAAGCAGTGAAGGACAAAATGGCACTCAAAGTTGAGGTGCTCCTGGACTTTGTTCCTTGGTGGAAAACAGGCCAAGAGCAGCAAGTGAAGTGATGGTTTTGTCTCGTTTGCAATGGTCACAGCTCAGTGGGTAATTCCATACAATAGCAGCTCAAGGCATCATGTCATCTGTTCTTAAAGCAGGTCAGTGACCAGACTGCAGGGTGCCTCTGACTGCATTTATCCAGGACCAATGGGCTCCATTGCAGGGGACACCTTCTGTGAGACAAGCAGCAAAGCAAAGCACCTGGCTCCCCCCGGGGCAAAATCCTATCTCATTCCCCAGGTAGCAGTTAGAGCTTCTTAAAAAAATTATTCTTGTACCTGTTTTAGAGCAGCAGGGAGGGGATGGGTGGGATTAAAATGGTTCCAGCAGTAGCAATGAGTCTGTTCTGGTTGAATGTCTATTCAGTTTCTCTGAGAAGAATGTTGTGACTATTGTCTCCTGTTGTTTGTAGAGCAGTACTTAGCCCAGCTTTTGTGGGCATAATTTTATAAAACTTGTCAAAATCTCCCTGCCCTTTTCTTGTACTAATCAGCAGAGACAAACGATTCAGTATAATCCTCTTCACAGTCCTGATCCACTGCTTGCAGGGAGTTCAGTGCCTTACAGAAGTGCATGTCCTAGGAAGGTCCAACAAGCCTGAAATGGAGGGATACACGTTCAGAGTGCTGCAGCTGTTCCATGCCGTGAGTGTCTGTGTACCCTCAGAAATGTGTTCCACAAGAGCTCCATAAATCCATTGTGCAGGAAGATGGGAGTCCCCTGATGCTCTTGGGGTTTCATACCTGGTGGCCAGCTGCCTCAGACCCAGCCAGCCAAGGTCAGGAGCTACATTCACTGGCATTCTGCCTCCTCCTGCAGCCAGCCAGAGGGACTGATGGCTTGAGACTGGTTCACACAACCATGGCTGTAGAGCTGCTCTTCTCATTTAAGGGATGTAATGGAGCTTGTGGTGAAAATAACCAGGCTGTTGTCAGAGCAGCAGGGCTGTGCACATTGGAAAAGGATGTTGAGAAGTGGAAAGGACCCCATTTTCAGCACAGTTCTGTCCTGACCCGTGTGCTGGTTCTGAGGCTCACAGCTCTTAGTAAGAGCCTTGATGTCAGGGCGTTAGGAGTAGGAGCTGCTGCTTAATCTGCTGCCTGGGGACATCACCAGGGGATTCATGTGTTTTATTCATTGTTGGCTTCCCCCAACTTGCTCTCATGCGGCTTATGGAGACACAGGTCAACTTCATGTATTGCAATAGAAATAAAGGCTTCCAGCTCACATTAAGTGTTATTCCTGATACACTCAACTTGCCATTTGAAGTAAGGGTGGCCCAGGTAGGTCATAAATCTGTGGGATATTTGGGTGATGAGTGTTTGAAAATGTAGAGATTGAACTGCGTGGTGTCTTGAGGGCCTCAGCCAAGGAAGTAATCTCAGAAAGGGAGCTAATGGGGAGGATATGTGACAAGTACAGGCAAAGATTGTGTCCTAATAAACATTCCTCCTAACGGGCTAATATGAAGTAGATGAAACCCAAATACATGTAGTTTGGAGATCCCTTTCCTTGTGACTTCGCTCTCCTTTGTTCTGCTGTGCATGAGCCACAGCTTGTTCCCCTTGACTCCCAGCATTTTTCACAGATAGTTCCAGCTGTGGAGTGACTCACAGGACACTGAGAGTGGCTGCAGCAGCAGATGAATTGGTCTGGCAAAGGAACGCTTCTCCTTCTTCAGGAACTATTTCCATAATTAATGTCTTTCTGAAGAATCAGTGATCAGGCTGTAGAGCACCAGGCAAAGCCATGTTTGTGTGCAGGTGTGTAGAGAATGTTCCTGGATATGAACAGGCAGGGCTGAGGGGAGGAGAGAAATGGATCCAATGTTCTCCCTCTCCGTGACTGCTACTGGGCTCTACCAAGTAGCCACGCCCAGGGAAAAGGGGTGGAAGGCAGGAAAAAAGAGAGCGACCAGTCCAACAAACTCTCAGTTCTGTGCATTCGAGTCATTAATCACTAGACAAAGAAATCAGAAATATTTAATGCCAACCTGCTCCTCTGCCACCATTTGTGGGATGCAGAACCCATGGAAGCTGCTCCCTGACAGCCTTAGCCAAGTGTTTACAGCTCCAGCAGGAGCAGCACAGACAGGCACGGGTAAGTTCAGACTGACCAAACTGTTTGTTTTAAGGAATCACAACTCAGAGGGAGAATATTCTCTCTCCTACGTCATTCAGCACTCTCTGCTGTCATTATTCATAGCCATTACCTGCAATTAACTTGCCTGGGTTTCTGTAATGATGCAATTCCTTTTTTTCTGTGTCTGTGATTGAGCTCTCTAAACCCTTTAGCATTATTCACTGCAGAACTATCAAGTGGTTGCAAGGTGGTTTTTTTTTGACTGCTCAGCTATGACAACCTCATGTTTTTCTCAGTGTAAGTTAGTGAGTAACTCATTGAAATAGTGCTGTCTGTACCTTTGCAGGTGTTTTGTTGGTTGCAGTTATATTGCTGCTTCTGTACTGGGTGATATAATTAGAATGGAAGTTTCTGACCACATAATCTGAATTACGTGGTCCAGTTTCTTGATCTTTTCAGATGAAGAATTAATTAAGAAAAATAAAAGTATTTATATTTCAGAATAAGTGGGAGAAAAATTTAATTTATCATCTGTTTTAACTTACACCTGGACTCAGTATCACAGCATCAAAAGAGAACTCCTCTGGAAAGTAGAGATTCTCCTATGATCACCTCTTAGAAGATAAATCCCATAATTTTTCAGGAGTTGTGTTTTGTTTAGTTTGGTTGATTTTTTTAAAGTACATTCTCATCTCTCTCATCTCTCTCACTGCATTGCAGTGCACCTCCAGTGTAAACCAGTAGATGTATGGTAATGGTTTCCAATGTGTGGTCGCTGCATATTTGGAAGCACCAGAGAGCTGAAAGTTTGTGTTTGTGAGGGGTCTGTGCTGTGACCTTCACTGGAGGTTCCATTATTTTGAAACCTGTTGAAACCACACAGAATTGCAGCAGCCTTTGCAAGCAGCTGGAGACAGAACCAGACCTGCTGGGTGGTGGGAACACCCCAGAGGCTGTGATGGCTCCTGCCCCATCCAATGGTCTCCATGTGCTGGAGGCTAAATAGGCAAAGAAGTGTCCACAGAGTTTCCAAAACTCACTATGTGATCTGGAAAAGAGCTGAAGAGAAGAAACACACAGTGATAAGTGTTGTATTGAACTCTTCTTAGTGCTTGGTATTGGATAGGTGCTGGTTTTCTTTTAAGATGCTTACACAAGATCCAGGTGGGAATTTATATATTGACATTTAAAATTTTTAATTGGTAATTGAACTTTGAAAAGCAAACAGTATTAAAAATGCAGTCATTGTAGCTAAAGTGTTTTTCTTATTTCCTGTTCTGGAAAATGTGTTGTTATTATCAAAAGACTTCTTTGCATTCTAGGAAATGAAGTTGCAAAATTTGGTTTGAAATAACTTCTTGAAGGACTGGAGTGTTGAGGAGAGATGTTTTGAAAATTGTTTTGGGAGATAATAAAAGGTCTGACTGGATGGTGTCCTGAGCAAGTCCATCCAATTGGCTCTGCTTTGAACAGATGGTTGCACTAGATAATCTCCAGAGGTTGCTTCCAACCTCAGTGCTTCTCTGGTTCTGTTTGAAAAGGTCAGTCATAATTGAGTATGTTGGAGTTAATTAAACTAACATTTGGCTGTTTCCCATACATTCAAGAGCTTGACGTTTCATCCATGATAACTTTGATTTTCAACCCATTGGCAGTGGATGCCACAGAAATACCTCTGATAGAATGGGAAAACATGGTATTCAGGAAGGGAGGGAATGTAGGAGCTTGGAAAAATGCAGATCACTGGAATGCATGATTAAATTTGTCTTGAATGCAAAAGTTTGTGTTCTTCCCACAGAGACCAAAACCCAGATTCTCTGCAAGTGAGCTTTCTCATCTTTTATCTTCAGTGCAGGCTTTTCCAGCTTGGTGTCAGCTCCCAGCTCTCTGCAAGTGTCTCACAAGACCTTGAGAGTCTGGGAAAAGCCATTGTGCTGTTCCCCTGTGAGTGCTGCCTCAGTAGAGCAGAGTGATCAGTTTAATAAAACCAAATGTGTTTATACCAAGTGAGGGTGTTCAGATCCATACCAGAGGAGAAGGAAATGTCCCTGCCACCTGCAGCACATGAGAGGAGTTGCTCACAGCAGGCAAGGAGTGGTGCTGGCCAAGGCAGGAGGTGATGCCTTGGGGTGGCTGCCCAGAACAGAGGCTAGACAAGATTAAGATAATAAAGTGGGTATTTATTAAAAGCATTCAACAGCCACACCTTGGGCAGTCAGAAGCCTCCCAGAGGCTGCACCCAAGGTGGATGATGGTCACCAGTTTTTCAGACAATTGTAAGTTTGGTCCATTTACATATCTGGGTTTAGTGCTCCAATTACAGCTTCAGCTAATGAAGTCATTTACCCCCCGTTTGCTCCCCCCAATTCACTTTTGTTTGTACTTTTTGGAGCCTGAGGCTGTAGGGTGTCCTTGGATCTCAGGCCCAGAAGGATTGTTTTGTCTGACCAAAATGTGAAGACAGTAACTAACACTCTGCATGGAGTTTGGAGTTATGCACTAATGCAGTACAGGATTGGAAAAATATAAAAGCGAAAAACTTAAGGCATCATCAGAAGCTGGATGGATCCCTAGCCCAGCACCTTCCCTGCCTCTCCAGATCTCCTCCCTCATACTAGATTTTGTGTACCTCTGGAGGAGAGGTTAGCAGTGAGTTTCCCATGCAAGCTGCATTTCTTGCTGGAATCAATCTCAGAACCCTCACAGCGAGTGATCCACCCCAAGTGCTCAGCTCTGCTGAAGCATGGAGCCTGTGTCAGGGCAGGTGTACATCCATGAGGGAAAGGTCTTGGGAACTGGCTGCCTGGGCTTCTCAGCATCCCCCTGCACACACAGAAACTCAGGGGTGCTGGCTCTGCGAGCTGGGGGTGCTGTGATGTGCTCAGTGCTTTTTTAGACACTGAGGTCCTTGGATCATGTGATGTGCCAGCATTTTAGAAATATAAGGATCCTGATAAAACTTTCCTAGAAATTATGAAAATCATTAATTATCTCTAAACCCACTTGTTATCTCCTTCAGGAGATTAGTGGCTAGAAATTGCTTTTGTTCATTCGAATTCACATACAAAAATAACTTCTCTCTATCTGCTAGTGACTGGCCCTGTGCAGGGCCTTAATTACAGTGTGCTGCAGCAAGGCAAAGGGCACTGCTGCTGGCAAGCACAGACCTGCTCTGCTGGGCCCCCCCAGCTGGTGGCACAGACTAAGGCATGAGTTAGTATTTTGTACATTATTTTGGAGTTTAGAGGGAGATTCTAAGCTTTTACGTTCCTTATTGCTGTCAGTGATCCCGAACAACACTAAAAGAAGAGATAAAACTCTCTCATCCCCTCTCCCCCTCACTCTTTTTAGGCTGACTTGTGGGAAAGCTTTCTGAACTGCAGCTGGCTTTGCTGATAGCTCTGACAGATTTTCTTCACATATCTCCAGCAGTATCCACTTCCAGTGTGTGCACAGACAACACCTGCACCCAGCATCTGTGTGTCACCTGTGTGACAATTCAGCTGGGGAAAGGGGAAGGGAAGCAAAGGAACAAAGAGCTTTAATCAGTAGCAGCAGAAACATCCCATCCCACTCATCCCACTGAGTGGCAGAACAGCCCTTCCAGAGGGCTCTGGGTATTGGGCTGTTTCCTTCACCTCAGAAGGTGATGGGGGTTTGGTGATGACCTCTGTCCCACTGGCTCACCTGAGGGTTTGAAGGCAGAATTTGCTGAGCTAGTGTCAGAGCTGTGGCTGGGAGCCTTTCTGCTGATTGGCATCTGTGACAGCTCATTGGGATTGGGTACTGCCAGGATGAATCAGCAGATATCCTCCTGGAAGCCACTGACAGTCTGGATATCCCAAGTGTTTAGCAGAGATCCCATCAGGCTATAAAAATCTGCTTGTGAAATGTTTGACTTCTTTCCAGCAGGGAGCTGTACAGTCATTCCCTGACAGCTGAGCTGGTCTCCCACACACATATGAAGATCACACAATGACATTTTTCAGCAACTTTGTTTACTAGATGATACAAATACAAAAATATTTCAAGTCACTTAACACCTTGATGCTTTTTTCTTTGCATTGAACATTTTAGGGAGACGGCGGGAGGGAATGGAAAGGCAGAATAGGCCCCACACATCTTGGCATGCTGACAGGAATCATATTTTTCATGTCAGTCTCCATTGCTTCATGTACATGAAGAGATCTGTTCTCTTATATTTCATCTCTGTGACTGATCTGTGGCTTCAGCAGCAGCAGCAGTGTTAAAGCACAGACCTTTCCATCAGCATGTTCATTGGCCTTGCAGTGACAATCACTCTCATGCACTTGACTCTAGGGGAGAATGAGCAGATTTGATTAAGTTCTGTGCAGACTGAAATGTCTTAGCAGTAGAACTATCTCCTAACAGAAATCACAGCTGACAGGTGCTTTTCTTGTTTAACCCCCACCTGGCAAAGCCGGTTACGCACTATGCAAGTTGGTATTTTTCTTGTTGCTGACTCCCAGAGGGCTGTTTGCTCAAGAGCTCCTTCACCAGCACAGCTTTGGAAATAAAGCCTGTTCAGTTCTGATCTGCCTCTGTCAGCCCTTCCTGTTCCAGGAGCAGCCTGGATGGTGAAACCTGTCATGCAGAAAGAAGGACTTGGAGTAAAACATAACAATTAGAGTCAAACACTAAATATTTGGGCAGAAGGAAGAACAACTCTGAGTGTTTGTGTGTATGAATCAAGAGAGGGCCTGCACCTTGGAGAGGGAAACAGGGACCCCACAGAGCAGAGTTCCTCCCTAGAACGCCCCTGTTCCTGTGTGCTGGCAGTGAGCAAGGGGCACCAGGATTTCTCTGTAATTCACTGTGCTCTTGGAGGAACCTGCATGTCTTTATCAAGTGGAAGAACTCCAGCAGTCATACATGTGTGGTAGCACTGAGTGCTTGATGTATGTATCTCCTCAAGCCAGTTCTTATAAGCTCTCAGAGATATATATCACACCCAAGATAGCTCAACTACCTCAGCTGGCATAAAATCAGCAGGATGGCTCAAGTGGTGGTGTTGGAAACAGAAAAGTTTACTAAGGAACAAAATAACAAAACTCTCTTTACAGAGAAAACCCGAGCCAGGTGCAAGAGGTCCTTGCTCCTGGTAAAACACCCCACAAAAGCAATTATTTCCTTTGTTCTTTTCCTTTTCTAGTAAATTGCTTAGGGGGGACTTTTTGGCTTCTGCCCAATTGGCTCTCCTTAAGTTTGAGGTGAAGTCGCCCAGGTCCTGTGAGGTGCCTTCTTTGCCAATTGAGGAAAGAAGCTTCTGGGCTTTTTTCCTTTTTGAGGAGACAAAGGGAAATTTGGTCACTCCGACAACAGGGGGCACGTTCCTACAGGTGGTTGCAAGCACTGAAGTCCCTGAGGAGATGGAGTACTACACAGCAAAGGGAAAAGGGGTCCAGGTCATATCTGTGTGGGAAGGTAAATCCAGACTCCTCAGAGGCAGCATGGCTGCTGACTCTGGAGCAGGTTTAGCTCAGAGCTAAATCATTCTGTACAAGGTGCTTTCCCTCTGAGGTGCTGCACAACGTGAAGGGAAGCATTAAAAAAAGTGGCAAAGAGTAGTTTAGAAGCTAACTACTCCCGACGAATTAAGCATTACTTACTTTGGTGAGTGAACGTGAAAAACCCCCAAATATTGCAAAATACTAAACATTTAACAAAACCTAAACAGTGACTGACTGGCCAAATGTTCATTTAATTTAAAACTTCACTTTTTTTTTTTATTTTTTTTTTTTTTTTTTGTACTTTGGTGCTGGTGCTTGTCTCTGGGTCTGTTGTAGTACTTCTTGTGTGTTTACAGCAAAGGCAGCTGTTTCCTCAAAGTGAAGCAGAGTATTTGTGCTTCACTGTTTGGGTACATGTAACCAACTTAAAAATTTGAAGAATTTGTAAACTCTAGTGGAAAGGATTTTTTGCAGTGGCTTAGGTTTATTTGTGTTGTCTTTGCTTTGCTTTGAAGCTGATTGTGCAGGTTGCTGACGGGATTTTGCATGTAAGTGAGGAAGGAGTAGCAAGAGAAACATCCAACAGCCTGTCAGTGGTGACAGGAGACAGGATTGCAGTAATGCCTTTGTGTTGTCAGATGAACAAAGGGAATCCCTCTGCTCTGAGCTACAATTTCCTTTAATTTGGTCAAAGTAGAATAATCTGCATTTATTCTTCTTAGCTGTCTCTTTGAGAGAATAAACTAGGCAAACTCTGCTCGTTCTCTCCTAATGAAACAGATTGGATGTGGGCTGGGGTCAGAAGAAAATTAATTTAGAATATGTGAGGGTTGAGGTGAGGGCCTCGACTCTTTCTTACAGAACTTTTGAATTTCTGAAAAGCCTTTACATTTTCTGTTCTGACAAGCTCCAACCTGGTAAGTCCTTTTTTTGGGAGCAGCACAGAAAACTAAGAACTGTCATGATGGACAAAGCTTCTCTTACTTTGACCTCACATCTCAATTGGGAGCACCATATGTGCCTCAGCATTTGTATGAGACATGTGAGAGGTGCTGTGACCTCTCAGCAGGCCTAGCAGCACAATTCTGTCTCAGAATGGAGACCTGACATTTTATGCAAAGCTTTATCTCTCTCCAAACTTCATTAAGGAGCATCTGGGACTCTAGATGTTCCTGCTGTGTACGTGCAGAGGCGGGGGGGGGTTGTGTGGAGCCATTCTCTCAGAGAACTCTTCAGCAAAGGCTGTGTCTGCACTGAACACGTGCAGTGAGGAGAAACAGGACTTCTGCTCTGCTGAAATCAAAAACAGGATAAATTTCCGTATGCAGGAGCTTTACCTGGGCCATACCTTTGCTAGCCATGTGTGTCCATCAGCCCTGCAGCAGGGCTGGGTCAGGATCACAGGCTTTGGGGATAGAAGAGATCACTGCTGCTTCCTTTGGACTGCAGCTGCAGAGAGGCTGAGTGAGGAGGACACAAGGACAGACTGGCTGGGATGTCCAGAAATCACTCTGCTTCTCTGTTGCACAGAGAATGAAATTACTGCTCTCTCTGCCTTCTGTCTGCAAGGCAGAACAAGGGGAAGAATAAAAAAAAAAAAAAGAAAAAGACTCAAGGACTTTGGTTATCTTCAATTATTAAACTATTGCCCAAGTAGTGGGGGCTTGCTTGGAACTGGGAACTCCTTATAGGTTCTGCCATAACCAAAGTAGGATTCTGCTTGAGAAGCCTTTACTTTTCCTTAAAGCCTTCACTTTGCTTGTGGTGTATTTTGTATTTCTAAATATCTATGTAATTTTTTTTTACATGGATTTTACATAGAACTTGCTCTTGGGCATGTCCAGATAAATGTTCAGGGTGCATAGCTCAGAGATCAAAAAGACAAGTTGACCTTACAAGGATTAGGAGAGAAGGTATTAATACTCCACAAGAAGTGTGAGACTTTAGGTGAGAAGGTATTCAGCACAGAAACAAACACCTCTGCCCAGGAGCATGCAGATGTTTTGTTGTTTTTTTTTTTTTCAAATTACTGCTATTTATAATGACAGTTGCTTTGTGCAAATGTGTATAAAGAAAGCTTAATTTAGAATTTTCCATGATGCTGGGCAAGAGCTATTTTACATATAAGCATTATGATTTCAAGCATGTTCTATTTCACAATTCAGTGTTTTGTTCTGTCTTTAGAAATAAAGCCCTGAGAGGCTGGTGTTTTTTCTCTGTGTGTGCCTTAGGTGGCTTGTTTTGGGACAGGCAGTTTGTTTTGTTTGTTGTTCAGATTATCTACAATGGAGAAGTTACTTGACAAATTTAAATGCTGGAATTTAACATTTTGTTTTTGTGGCCCTATCTCCAGCCCACTGGGGTGGCTCTTGTCCAGTCCGAGGATCAGGCTTTGAAAAGTTCTTGTTTCTTGTCAGGAGTACTTTGCTTTACCCAGGAGGTACTGCTGGTGCTCACCCTCTCCATGGGGAGGTATCATTTGTAGCAAGTTTAGTGGCAACAAATCAGGAAGAATTGTTTTAATGTTGTGCCTACAGAATCATAGAAATGGAGAGTTGGTTTTACAGAAGGACAATGGGCGGCAACTGAGTGCACAGGAATTGGCCCTGTTCATAAAGGAAGAAAATCCTGGGCTGTGTAATACCATACTAGGTAGGAGAGGATGCATCCAGCATCTTTCTCTTTCCTGTTTGTCCCCAGTCTGTCATGTACATGTAGGTAAAGCAGATTGATTCTTGCAACGCTGGCAATCTCAGCACTGCACAGATTTACACAATACAAACATTGACAAATGAACCAAAGAAGAATTAAAATCTCCTTGGAAAACTAAGGCAAATGTAGCTGTATAGAATATGTTTTATGGATTATTTTCCTTCAGAGTAACAACTGTTGATCTATGACTGACCTTTGAATATCTTTGCTCTCCTGTAACTGTTTTGCCTCACAAAACCTTCTGTGGAGTGAATTTGCTCCAGCAGTGTGTACACAATGTGTGTCTTTTAGATTTTTCATCAGAGGCCACATCTTGTGTCATCGGGAATAAACTTGCCTGGCTTGGTTCTAATCTGAAATTTGAGTTCTTAAATTGTTCATTAAAAAAAAAAAAAAGGCAGGGAAATATAAGCATCATGATGTGACGTCTGAATGGAACAGAGCCTCTGGACTGGGGAAAATATCTTCTGTCTAGAAAAGATCTTTGAAGAGAGAAAATAAATTCCCAATGGAAAGATGAAAGCATATGAAGGTAATGGATTATGACAAGGTAAAAAAACACCTGGAGAAAATAGTTAGTTCAAACATAAAAGAGGGAAATAGGAAGCAGTGGGTTTTTTGTTGGAGATAAAGGGTAGTTAGATGTCTGGCTAAGTATTTGAGATTATATGTTGTAGCTAAAGGGTTATTAGTGGGAATTGGGACTTTTTTACTGTCTGGTGCAGCCTCCACTTCTGGGGTGTCAAAATAACCTTGGAGCTGCAGTCCTAAATTCCTGCTCTGTTGCAGTGCTCTGTGTGGTGACTGCAGCCTGTGATGCACCTCGCACTGCAAACAGATCTGTCAGACTGACAGGAGACTGACATAATTGTAATAACTCTTAAAGTCACTTTAATAGTCTGAACAGGTCCTGCTAGGGTGAAAAACATCATGGAGTTTTATAGCAGAAGGAAAGGCAGAAATCCATCTGGTGAGCTAGGTAATGTTCGTGGGTGAAGAGCTCAGGGAGGAAACTTTTTTTCAGGTTACGTTAGCAAAGATCACCTGCCCTGCTGGAGGTGTTCATGAGCCTGGCTCACTGCTGTGTGTCACAGCCACACAGAAACAGGAGCTACAGATGAGCAGCAAAGTCAGGTCTCAAGGATCTCCCTCTCAGTGGCACACCAGTGGGAATCAGGCACTTGACATGCCTCCAGAAGCTGAGATCAGTGACTCTGTCCAAGGCTGGACTGGGCTTCTGGGGCCGAGCAGAGCTGTACCCCATTGTCCCGTTTATATCCCATCCTTCCCTGAGCCTCGGCACAAAGCACCAGTGCCAGGGTTTGTGCCAGGCTTCACCTGAACAAGGAGGTTCACCTGCACTGAATTCAGAGTACTGGATTTCCTGAGAGACACTCAGCCACTCAGAGCAATCTGCAGGTGTGGCTGCTCGCCCCTCTGGTTATTGCTCCAAATGTTTGAGCATCTCCACAAAGCTGCTAGTTGTTTCCTTTATTGACAGTCCTGTCTAAACAACACTCAGTGCCTCTCAGCAACCCCTGCTTGCCCTCTGTCTTGGGTCAGTTTCTGGTTTGCCTTTTCAGTTTTTAAGAAACAACCTGCCTCTCTTGTCTTTCTGTCTGCAGAAGTTTATTTGGATAAAGGCAGCAGATTTGTAGACAAAAGGAAGGAAAGTTTACTTATAGGGTCACCTCTGTGTTGATGGTCTGATGGAGAGCTGAACAATACTGGGGTGCACTTCATCAGCACATCCCATGTCATGCTGTGCCTGTGGCCATATGCTGTGGGAGGGGTGTTGTTACCAGACAGGGAGAGATGGAGATTAAGGCCCTGGAGAATCCTGCTCTCCCAGCCCTGGCTCCTGGTTAGCACTGCTTTTGGGCTTTGTGGGTGCTCTCCTAAGAAGTGCCTAAATTGACATATGATTTGTTGCTTCAGCTCACAGGCAACTTGTAATGAAAAAAATTAAACTAAATTAATAATAAAATTCTAAGCCTTTCTTTTGGTTAGACAGTTTTACTTTAAACTAGCAATTTTCCCTTGTTTTAAAGCAAGAGCAACTGCAAGAGCAATCTCTCATCTATCCCTATGACCAGAAGGAATTGCATAGAGGAATAGATCTGAGTGGGTGCATGGTCCAGAAGGAATGGAGCAACATGAGTGCAAAATTCAGCTATTAATAGCAAAGCACTGCTATCTTCTATTCTCTTAAGATCTTGTTTAGTTTGGCAAAGTATAAACAAACCCCAAGAAGTTATGGGAACTAGATGCAGCAAGACTGGATTGGATAGAAGAAATGATTTTGATGAGGGATGTTATTACTCTCAAAATGAGAAGAGACCTTGAGCTGAATATTTGATATTCAGAATTCATGGTAGTAGGATGCCAACAGAATTTCAATTGAGTAATTGGACAGGGCCACTGAGTGACTGAGGCAGTATGTCAAGAACTGTTACAGTATTGAGGCCTTTGCCAGCTCTCAGTGTGAGGCCATGCTGTTCCCACCTTTTCTGGGATTGTCTGTTATAGTCCTTTCTGTGTCCTGAGAAAATTGTGCACTTTGTTCTGTCTGGCACCACTTTTTTGTTGCGTTTTTGGTTTTGGTGGTTTTTTTTTGTTTGTTTGTTTGTTTGTTTTTCCTTTTTCTTTTTGTATAACCATGCTATTTTAGTTCACAGCTAAGTTTAGATACCGGTCCTAAAATTTCGGTTTCCAACCCTTAAGGGTTTTCAACCCTTATTTTACCCTGGTGCACTCGTACAGAGCAGCAATCACAGTGGCAACCTTTGGCAGACTCTGTTCCTGCAGGCTCAGAGCAACTGGGAACAAAAGGGAGTGCTGCTCCCAAAGATGCAGTGACTCCTCCTCCTGCAGCTCTTCTGTTTCACACAGCTCTGAGTGGCTTTTCTTTTGGGTCACTTTTTGTCACTTTCACCATCAGTCACGTCCATGGCAGTGTGGAGGGGTGGAAGGTGACAACACACACAGCACTGCTTGCAGGAGGTACCATAAAATAAAGGGTGGGATAAAAACAAGAATTGGCTGTGGACGTATTGAAAAATCATCATTACTATCTCATGTTGTTGTTCCACTGTGAACAACACATTTGGCCACATTGACTTCTTCTCTTCTCACAGTTAGGATGAAAACATTCGGGATTAGAAAGCAGCAGAAACTCAGTTTTCATTTGAGAAAGGAAATCGAGTGATTCATTCTGAAGCCATCGGCTCCAAGGGAGGAAGATTTGAATTATTAACAGCATATTTAAACATGATGGGTGCTGACACCTTCATCTCTTATTTTTACTGCCATGGATTTTCTCCACATGCAGTGAGAGAATTTACACTACAGGAACTGTTAATGGTTTCATGCTTCCTACCCATTTTTAGCTGCTTAATTTATGGAAAGCCATTACTAGGTGAGTCACTGCTTTCATGGGATTAGTGTGGCTGAGATAGAGCTTTGGGTGTTCCTTTAATTTCCATATTTGCTTGAAAGGAAGATCAGACCCACATTAAAACTGTTATTGTTTGGTATAACAGGGGAGTTCAGAGTCTCTGCTCTCCTTGATCGTGTACAAATACTGAGGAGATGCTCCCTGTCCCTACAAGCTAATAAGTAAATAAACAAGAGATATTTATCTGCATTCTAGATACTCTGAGTCAGGGTGGCTCATTGTTCAGAACTTGTGCCTAATTGGATGGGAATTAAGTAATTCCAAAGATTACAAACCAAGCAATACTGGGAATCTCACTATAAATCTCACTTTAAAGAAGGAATTGTGGATGCACATTTACTCTCTGGTTGGTTTTGTTGAGAAGTAGACATTCACAAGTTAAAAAATGTAATGTACAACTCTGAGGGTGAGGGTTTTCCCGTCATAATAAATGAACTGTGGGATGAAATACATTTGGGCTGTCTGTATCATGAACGTAACAGGAGAAAATGCAGTGTGTGAAATACTGAAGCACTGAATAAGGGGCAGATTTCATAGCCAATTCTCTTTGTAATAGATAACTCAGAAATATTTGTTCTGTTTAGACAACAAACTCAAGCAATCAGTAATAGATAAAATTTAAAGGAAATCCCGAACTGATTTTTTAATTTACTTGTCTGTAAATCTCTAAAGTTGTTGCAAAAGGCACGTGTTACTTATCTTTCACCCTGTTACAAGCCCTTAAAGTTACAAAGCTCTTCTTAACAGTGCTTGAAGATTGGTATTTTTGCTGGATAAATTCTGAGGCAGATCTTCAGCTGCTACAAAGAGAAGACACTCTGAAGCCCCAACTTTTCTTTTTTTCTAATTAAAGATCTCTTGTGTATGAGCTACGCACTTCTTTTTTCCCTAGGGATTTAAAAATGCTTAAGAGATTTTAAAAACCAATGGAAATAAGTACAATAGTGACTGATGTGCATAAGGTTGGGAGATAATCAGTAATCAGTGGCTCGTTAATGCTGAATTAGAGAAACTAAAGATCCACCATGTTAATCAGTTGGTGTCTGTACATGTTTTCATGTGTACCCCTGAGTGTATGATTTTGAAAGAGTTGTTAGAAAATTAATTCAAAATGAAACTCTTTTAAAACCTGTCATCAAACTGATCACAAGAGCATGTACTTGCCTACATATTAGCCAATAAACATTCTTTGGCTACTGTTTTACTGTGTGACTCTGTGGTGGAAATGGAACTCCATTGGTATTGACTTCTGTAAGAAGATTCAAAGTACTTGGAGTATTTAGAATTGAATTGTTCCATCGTGCTTTTCCAGTAGGATTTTTCTTAATGGATATGTGTTTGGACTACATATTCAGTGGCCATACATTTGGATTTTCAGGCAAGCATTTTTAATTTTCTTCTGGACCTAAATCAATGCGAACATTTGTGGTGAGTTCTTTTATTTGTACTTTCAAAACACCCCACATTTTTCATGTTGTTGTTTAATTCAGGGCAGCTGAGTGACTGAATGCAGAAGAAAAGCAGAGCAACAGCATTCTTTGGAAGCTGAATGATTGCTGCTCATGTCTTACACCACTTCCACACAAACAGTGTCCTCCCCTGGAGAGCCACTGGTGTGGCTGAGGTGTAAAACTGAGGAGCAAAAGCAACAGCAGAGGCTAAAAAGAGATGCATGTGTTATAGGTAAATTAGTGATTCAGCCAATTTAGTAATAGTAATAAAAATCAAAGTTTTATTTCGCGATCAAGTTACAATTTGGATAGCCACAATTACAGGGACAGCGCTGAGCCCGGGATCGGCGCTGGGTGAGCTCTGGTCTGAGCTCTATCGTGTCAGAGCCCCCTCTGTTCACCAATGCCATTGCCATGGCTCGGTTTTTATACAGTTTGTTCTGCCTGAGGCAGAGGTTCTCCTATTCCTTTGTTGCTTCACGTATTCATGAGGTTTCCTTTCTGTGCTGGACTGGACAAAGCCGTTTCTGGGCAGTGATGAGATCAGATGCTGAGTTACAGGAACCTGGCATTCAGATGCAAAGGTCTAAGACCCTGGGTATCTCCATCGGGGGCACTTGTCGGCTGTTGCCTGGGTGTCCCCAATCAGTCTCAGGAACAGGTTCATCTCCTCTGGAGCCACATCTTTTAGTTTGTAAATTAAGCTCTCCTCCGCTGCCTCTCATGGTTTCACAATCCTGTGAAGCAATCCTCCCCAGCCTCTGCTTGTGGGATTTAAACCTTTAGAGATTTTTCATAAATGCACAACTCGTTTATGAACATAAGTTATTTCACAATTATTCCTATATTTCATAGGAGCATGAATTAATCCATACCATCTATTACATGTGCAAGGGTTTTAAATGGTGCTGGCCTTGGCCAGCCTTTCCAAGAAAATACACTTTGTGTGATTGCCCTTTTACCATCCCGCTAAGCTTGATGGAGTGGTGAAAACCTCAGAGATGCAGATTCCTAAAAGCTGTGGAAAATCAGTAGCCAGGTGGAGGAGAGGCCCCAGGGACTGGTGCCAGCTGGGGAGGAGTGAGCAGGAGCAGCTCAGGAGCCTTTCCCTGCTTTGTGCAGCTGTGGTGGGACATTACCACACAAACTGTGCTGGTGCTCCCTGGAGGGGAGAGGCTGGAGCAGAGCTGGGGATGTGGCAGGAGCTGCAAGAATTGCAGGGTAGCAAGTCTTGCAAGATGGTAACAGAGGTAAGCTAAAGGTGTTTTGTTGACTGGGGAGGGATGTAGCAATTTCAGCTATGTAGCCAGGCTTATTGGTTTAGTTCCTTGTGGAACAGTTCATAATACAGCCTGCAAAGGTTGCTTTTTGCTGACAATTATAACATCATAAAGCAGGGGATAAATGGAGTAATTCTCATGTTTTAGACCAGGAGAAAGGATAAGGCTCAGTATCAATAACAGCTCCTAGGGGACCCTAACCACAAAAAAAGGCAGAAATTGATGCAAAATGAAGAAGTATGATAATATACCATGAAAGTTTTTTCTATAAATAAATAAGCCAGTGGATTGAGTGTATGTCCTGGTTTGATGCATTTAATTTCCAAGCACACTAACATACAAATGATAAACAAATGAAAATATTCTTTCCTTTTGGACACTGACTGTTGTCTCCAGTTGCACCAGAGGGAGCTGAAGGGGTGAGATGGAGTTGCACCCCACTGTTAAAAGCCCCTTGGACATTGCCTGATACACTTTGGAGTTGTGACAGTAATCTTTTACTATAATTGTTTCTTAAGGAGATGATAGGATGCTGAAATTGCTGTCACTTTTTCTGTGTGAGTTAAACCAAAGATGTGTGATTCAGGCCTACTCGCTGACAGAATGCTCTCAGTTTACATGATTGGAAAGTTCTTCAGATTAAAAGCAATTCATCAAGGCATTCCTCAGTAGGAAAATACTTGGGTCATATTAGCCCTTTTTCCCATACGATGAGGGGACAGTAGTCCTACTGAATTCAAGCCAGATCTCTGAACTACCTGCACAAACCCCCAGGTGGGGAGTTACGTAATGTCTGTAATTAATCCCTGATTATTGAACTCTGCATGTTCAAGATTGAAGGCTGAGTTGAAGTTCTTTCAAAACAAACAGAAAAAAAGAAAAAAAAAAAAGAAAAAACAAAAAACAAACAAACAAACAAACAAAAAAACCCACCAAAAACACCCAAAAAACCAACCAACCAACCAAAACAAAACACCAAAACAGCAACCAAAAACCTCAGTACAAAGTGGTACTACAAACTTCTGAAAAGGAGTCTTTTTCTGAAAACCAAGCCATTCAAGTCCATTGAATCCCATGAAATGTTAGTAAAAATCTTAATTTAAAAATGTTTAGCAAAAGGTGTTAGAAGGTTCTTTCTCAGTCTGGTGCTGTTCAGGAAGGCTGTATGTGGAAGCAAGCTGCAGGTTCTCTGTAGAGTTGCCATAAAAGGGTGTCAAAATATCAATAACCACTTCCAAACTGTTCTTTTATGCTGGTTGAAGCTGCTGGAGGTATTGCTATAAATCCACGTAGGCATGGGGTGCATTGCATCTGATGCTGCTGGGATGCATGGGAGTGCAACAAAACTGTTTCAACTCGTAAGAACTTGCATTTGTTGTTAAAAAGCTGTGATACTGTGCAATCACTTAGATGTTCTAATATTTGTGAGGTTCTGATTCCTCAGGAGACTGACTCGAGGAAAACTGGGAATTTGGGAGAGCTTTATCCAGAGAAGGTTATAGCAGAGAGCAGGAGAGGAGTGAGGAACTGGAGAGTTGCTCCATCGATAAAAGAAGTTGGATCAGATTTTTTCCCTCGTGTTTGCTCCCCTGTGTGAGCACAGAGTAAAACATTATTTTGCTTTACCCCTGCTTGGTTGGATGGTGTTGGTGAGACTGTGGGGATTATTGGCTCATTACTGGAAAGGGAATGCTGCTCCTTCCACCCCTAAAGGATTCTGTTAGTGTTCAGTGACTAAATAAACAGTGCATGAGCAAAACAAAACCTTTAAAATCAGCAGCAATCCAGAAGGTGAGATTGTTAACAAAATTGGGGGTTATTCTGCAAGTTACAGATTACATTTAATTTACTTGAATAACCTGGATGTAGCAGTGTGGAGAGATTAACATAAACACCAAATATATACCTCATCTGAATTCAATTTAACAACTATTGATAAAAATCAAATTAATTCAGCTAGAAATTGATTTTTTTCTAAAGACCTGCAACTTGGAACACAGCCTAAGGCCAAAATGCCATTAAATCCTGATTTATTGTGTTGTGTAAATAGATTATTTCACAGTGTAGTTTTTTAAGCCACTACAACTTTTTTGAATTACAGCAGGGACTAGTGTGTTGCTGTTCAATTTTTTAAAATTGAAATTTAGCCTTCATTTAGCCATTTAAATTGATAACCCACTAATCCTGGATCATTATGGTTTTATTTGCTAGATTGGAGAATAATCTAATGTCTAACATCTCCCTGAACTCTGATGATTTCTGGTTTTAAGATACACATGCACATATATCCCTACTTACATATTTGTGGAATTACTTCGGGTTCTTAATAGCATAACAAACTCTTGTGCTAGGAACTTCTATGATTTTGAAGTTAATCAATACTTCACAGTTTATTATTTATCTTTTTAATTCAGAATTGTCTATGAGAAGTCTGATAATGTAATTTTTTTAATCGTTTGAAAGTAATCTCTGAGGTCTTCTATTTAGTGGACTACTCACAAGCTGTTGGTTGTTTTTATTTAAAATCTCATTGTAAAAATGAAAATTTGGTCTGTTCATCTAGTTCTATTATTTTCTATTACTAGTTCTGTTATTTTCTCCTCCATTTGAATGCTGGAATCTGACTTCAAAATATATTTTCCCAGCAACACTGTAGTTTGTCTTTCTGATAATACTTGCCTTAGTTAAATATTTTAAATATTCACAGGCAGCAGGTCCCAGACCGCAAATTTCAATATTTTTATGAGTATATTATTAAATTATTTTTAACAAGTTAATTCTAATTAAGACTAAGGAATTGAATCAATGCAGTTAGAAAGAGAGGAGGCACAGAACAGGTTAAAATGTACTTTGCCAATGATTTCATAGACACTTCTCCAGAGTAGGTGTGGTTTCTATCAAGGTACAACTTTATCCAGAGAAGATTATAGCAAGGAAATTCTAGCAAGGAGAATTACTTGTATTCATTTCTGTACTGAATTCCTCTATGGACATTAAGCCACTCTAGGGCTTCATGGATAAAATAAAGAGCTTGATTTTAAGATGTTCATGCAGGCACCGAGATTTTCTCATATTCACAAGTCAAAATTCTTCATTTTCTGGGTCCTGTGGTCTCTCAGGTGATTCCAGATTGCAGGTCCTGTGCTGCAGATGCATTTTGGGCACCCTCACTGGGGACCCTGGCCCTGAGCACTGCAAAGCATCCCTGCAAGGGTTAATGTCTGTGGTGACTCAGGAGCTTGGATGAGTTGGAAGGGCTCAGTGAGCCTAGAAATGTCCAACACAAATACTGCTGGGGAAAGGGACAAACAAGGCTGGGGCAGCAAACCTGGGTCGGTCTGAGGCCCCACTCAGTCACCTCTGGAGATAAGGGGGTGGTCAAGGTGACCTCTCAAGTCCTTTTCCATATCAATTTTCTCTTTTCCATTGTTGTCTTAGGGGGGGAAGGAAAAAATAAAAAAGGAATTAAAGCCTCATTCAGAAGGAAATTTTCTGCTGGAAACACTCCCAGTTATGTCAAAATCAGTTGACTTTGGGAACTGACTGACCTTGTGTGGTTAGTTCCCAAAATTTTTACTATCAGTCCAAAGCCTAATGATTTCCTATTGCCATCCAAATAAAATGTAGGGTTTTTTACTATTCCAATAGTAATCTATTGTTTAATTAACTTTAAGGTGCCTAATTGGTGTGAAATGCTTACTGCCAGGTGTCAGCTGTGCATCTGGCACAGAGCAGTCCCTTCCTAGGCCAGCACCATCAGTCTGAGAGAGTTTAAGGTGGGGCTTATAACTGGATCCCTATAAAGCACATCTGGTTTGTGAAGTTTTCCTGCATTCAGTGACTGTTGGCTTTCTGGAAGCACTGGGCTGTGCATTGACAGGTGACTGATCTCCTTTACAGAATATCAGCCACAGGGCAGTGACTCATGCTCTGCAAACATGGAGAGCATGTTTGCTCCTGCTGCTCAGGAACTGTTTGTGATGTGAGACTTGGGAATGTCATGGTGAGGGAAGGGGAGAAGGGCTGGGAGGCAGAGTGCTCCTGGCTGCCTGCAAGTGATGTCTAAAGGATTTTTGCTTTTATATATTTCAAATCCTGTGCTGCATTAGTGCATAGCTCTAAACTCCATATAAAGTGTTAGCTACTGTCTTCACATTTTGGTCAGACAAAACAATCCCTCTGGGCCTGGAACTCAAGGACACCTCACAGCCTCAGGCCCCAAAAAGTACAAACAAAAGTGAATTGGGGGGAGCAAACTGGGGGTAAATGACTTCATTAGCTGAAGCTGTAATTGGAGCATTAACCCCTGATATCTGAATGGACCAAACTCACAACTGTCTGAAAAACTGGTGACCACCATCCACCTTGGGTGCAGCCTCTGGGAGGCTCTGACTGCCCAGGGTGTGGCTATTGAAGGCCTTCAATAAATACCCACTTTATTCTCTTAATCTTGTCTGGCCTCTGTTCTAGGTAGCCACCCCAGGGCATCACAAGGAACTTATGAATGAGGGTATTATTTAACCATCTCACTGGGGAGAAATTTGTCTGTTTCTTCACAGATAGGAGATGCATGAATTTCCATGTTCTGCCCCTCTATTGTCCGTGGTATCTAGGAAAGTTAGTTCATGTGGGTGGGCCTTTATTGTGTGCATTTATTTACTTATCACCAATTTCCCTTTTAAAACATCTCTTGGTTACCTAGGGAACTGGCTCCAGCCCTGCACATTCCTTCCTCTGTTTGCCTGGCATCAGGTGTGCCAACTGGTGTCTTGGAGTGGCTACCTAGAACAGAGGCCAGACAAGATTAAGAGAATAAAGTGGGTATTTATTGAAGTCTTCAATAGCCAGACCTTGGGCAGTCAGAGCCTCCCAGAGGCTGCACCCAAGGTGGATGATGGTCACCAGTTTTTCAGACAGTTGTGAGTTTGGTCCATTCAGATATCAGGGGTTAATGCTCCAATTACAGCTTCAGCTAATGAAGTCATTTACCCCCAGTTTGCTCCCCCCTGGTTGACTGTTGTTTGTACTTTTTGGAGCCTGAGGCTGCAGGGTGTCCTTGGATCTCAGGCCCAGAAGGATTGTTTTGTCTGACCAAAATGTGAAGACAGTAACTAACACTCTGCATGGAGTTTGGAGTTATGCACTAATGCAGTACAGGATTGGAAAAATATAAAAGCTAAAATCCTTTAGGCATTCTAAGAGGCATCACATCCACAGGGCTCCCAGTAACACTGGGAGTCTGGAGCCTGCACCACAGCGCTGCCCCAGAGTGATGCCACCACTGCACAAGGACACAGAGGCCAGAAAGGAATAGTAATAAAAAAGTAATAACTCTATCAGTGCATTGAATCTTGCTGTAGGTAGGCTGAATATGTTGTGGACAGGTGGATGTAATTCCCAATATTTAGTTGGGATAGCAGTAGAAAGATATTTATTTTTATGGAAATAAAATGCATGAATAACATTTACTTTCAAAGTGTGTATCTGTAGCAGAATTGTAGTAGCAGGAGGTAATACTGTGTCCATCAAGGGATGTAGCAGATGGAAAGACTGAGGGAGTTTGAAGAGCAGCTTTGAGGGCGGGGAATGCTAACCATGGGAATGTTTCACTCATCCGACTTCTGCTTTATTTATATAAACAGGAGTTTATGGTTGATTGTAAATGTGTTGTTTTGTCCCAAGTATGGTTGTCAGCAGTTCTTCTTGTCACTTGAATGACGTTCAATTCAAATTTTTATTGAGTCTTTGACTTTTAAAGCGTAAATTTAAACTCAAATGTTCCTTCTCAATCCCAAGGGCTTTTTATTTCCAAAGAAGGACATGAGAAACAAGTGGTTACTTTTGAAGTATTGTAAGAGTAATTAACTTCCAAGTTTCAGAGGAATGGAAAGCAAAGTAGAAATGCTCCTTCAGCAGACGGGGAGGAGGCTGTTTCCATTTATCCAGAGAGCCCCAAGGGCTGCTTGTAATGCTGCAACTCACTGGAGATTTTCAGACATGAAAATATTTAGGCATTTTCACAAATAGCAAAAGGCAGTTTCTTGAATGTAACAAACCTGAAAGATACAACCAGAGTAAACTGGTCTTCACTGAATTAGTTTATAGATTTATTGGGGAAGAAAAGCAAAATTGAAGTTCCATTTCTGGACTGTGGCATTTTGCAAATGTAGAGGTGTTCACAGCACTGATCCACAGAGCTCTGGCTGTGAGCTTCAGAAACCACACCAGGGTCCTGGAAATGGGATTTAAACATCAGTCTCTGTGTAAAGCAAAGAGGATCATTAAAAAATCAGAGTTGGAGGGAAAGACATGGTAAAATAAAGGTGGGAGCTTAGCCTAAGGAGAAACCAACCACAAGGTTCTCAGGAATCCCATGAGGATGAGGAGTTCAGGAGAGGTGGCTGTAATGTTATAGACCAATCTGACTTTACATATTTTAATTTTCAATGTAGTTCATAATTTTCTGTTAGGAGGTATTTAATGAATTTACATTAGTTTACCAAGTAATTTATTTGGCCAAATAATCTAAAAAATCTATTTTTAAAGGTCTTTAAAGCTCTGGCTTAGTTTCGTTCAAAATATTCAGTGGTTTTGGAGGGTTTTTTTTTTAATTCAATGAGAACTTGAAATGAGAAATTACCCTTTATTGCTTTAATGTATTTTATTGGTTAAATGGAATCCAGTTTTAGGAATTGATGGATGTTGAAACTGGGAGGAAGGGACATTGTGTGTGGATCATAACTCTATGGGAAGGTGCAGCCCCTGCAATAGACACTTGCAAATGATAGCTGTGCTTCCTGGAAGCTCTTCAGGAACTGAATGTGACATTTTGGGAGAAATAAGGGTGAAAGTTTGGCTCTCTGTACAGATCCCTTTGCTGTTCTCTGACACTTGCATAGACTGCTATTTAAGTAATGAATAAGTGGAATAAAATATTCACTGTAGTTTTCTTGGTCAAGTAGTTAGACAAGATTTAAACTTCACAAGCCTCCTGATAATTATGTTTTAATATAAGTAGAGGTGGTAATTACCCTGTGAAGTTTAGCTGTGATGAAACTGCCACTGAATAGCAGTGGCAAAATATAGACAGGCTACAAAAACTCTTCACTGCTGATGGAAATGTGACTTTCTTTCAGCTGTTTTGTTGTTTCTGGGAAAAACAAACAAACAAAAAATGTTAAGAATTGATTTACTTCCAAAATGCAGAAATTCTAAAATTCTTTAATTCTAAAATTTACTTCTAAATCAGCAATGCTGGGAAGTGATGTATAGGAAAATGGGAAACCCCAGAGCCTCCTGGATTTTAATCTGAGTCTCTTAAAAGGCAGGCAGAAAAACCATCCTTCACTCTTAAGAAAATACTACTTAAAAGCAATCTCAGCACTGCTTTGAGAGCCTTCCTTGCTCTCTGTGTCAGAGTGAACTTTGAACTTACTGCAGCCAGCAACAAAGGGGAGCAGGGGATGCTAAGTCAAGCTCTGCCCTCCCACTCCCTGCCCAGCTATCCCTGGTTACTCCCTGGGGTAAACCCCACGAGCTGGAAGCCCACACAGGGTTAGAAACAGGGGATGCTCTGCATGAGAGGCACAGGTGGTGTCAGCCATGGGGTGACACATCAGAAACAGGAACTTTGCAGGTTACACCTGTAAGACCTGTTACTTTACAGGGAACACCTGCTCAGAAATAGGAGCTTTGCTCAGAGCTGAGCTGTGTCTTCTGAGACTCCTCTGGAGCTTCTCCTTCCAGGTCTGTGAATCTGGAATGTCTGACACACCAGGGTGTTCAGCCTCACTGGGCTTCTTCAAATCTGCTCCAGGTTTGGAGTCCTGAATTTTGGAAACGTTTCTCTAGCAACATGTTTGCTATTTATGTCTTTGCCCTATAGTTTGTTATCGAGGCAGATTGCATTTCTTAGCTTCCAGTAAGAAATGGCAGCAATGACAGTGACTCACTTATTGTTTTATTCTTGCTTTGTTTCAGATGTGTCTCACCAAGGCTCTGAGTAAAGATTTGTTCTGTTAGGCTTCCTCTCTCTCCCAGCCTGCTGTATTTTGGTGATTTATGCTTTAATCCAGCGTTGTGTGTTTGCAATCAGTTTTTTCTTTCCCTAATTTCACATCAGTAACTTAAGCCAAGAAAAAGAAAGGCTTTGTGTTATCCAGGTTTATTTATTTATTTATTTTACTTTTATTTATCCAGTGTTATCCAGGGTTTGACTTCTCTGCTGAATCTCTTCTTTGTTTTGGTTTGTTGAGGTTTTGTCACTGTAGCTGACTTGACACAAGTCTTCTTATGCCCAGTAAAAGCACTTTCCTATTTATACACTAAAATTAATTTAATAAAGTTTTCTAGTGAGAAAAGTGCACCTCTTCCCGTGATGGTCAGTCTTTGGGTTCTTTTTCCAGGTGTGTAACCTCAGTGTGCAGGACAGAGCTGAAGGTACTGAAGTACCAAAGGGATTTAAGGACCACTTCAGCTCAAATGAACCACGTTAACATAACTGATGGGGCTAATGGAGCATAAGGAACTTTGGTAAATGAAAATTCTGATTTTTTTTTTTGTAACCATGTGTTCATTTACATATACTAGATTTCATCTATATTGAACTGGTTTGAAATAGTAACCATTTTGAGAGAAAATTAGATCACAGACCTGATCTTTGTGCCACTCTCATTGCCTTTAGCCCCCATCAGCACCAAGATAACTCAAGGTTAACAAAATGAAAAGCATCAAAAAATTTAAAAGGGAAAAAAAAGAAGTTAATGCTCTTCCAGCTAGTGAAGAGAAATTATTACAGGAGCCTGAAACCTGCCAATTCTGAAACCTTGTGAGAATTAATAGAAGGTGCAATCAATACTACCTAGGAACTAGAGATAACACTTCCTTCTGAAAACTGACTTTAGTGCAATACAGTATTTTGGTGTTTTCCTGTGTAGACATTGCACTAAAGATAGATTCTAGTTATTAACTATTATGAACATATCACAGAAATTATTTTCCATGTGTTTTACTATACTGATTTATATCTGAAAGCAGCCTGATGGAAATTAGGCAAATTAAACAAGCAAAATGTAGAAAATCATAAATTACATTTGTCTCCTTTTACAATCTAATGTTAATATCTGTATAAATATTAAGAGAAAGGGTTTTTATTATTGCTTACACCTGTATTTTCTTTCATTCTCTAATAAAAATAAATTTCATTTAGTATAAAAATTACAATTAGTTTTGTATCAGCAAATGAGAATTAATCTTTTTCTAAGAAAAAACACATAGTATGGGACTAAAATTGGCTGAAGTCACAGGTCGGTCTGTGGAAATCACTGCAAAAGAAGATTTACTTTAAAGTTGGTTTGGGCTTTTTTCAGTGCTCTGCATGTAAGTATGTAAATTTGCAGATGTGAAGATGAGACTGGTCAAGTGGGATCTAAAGGCATGGCTTAAAGTTCCCCATCAGTAACCTGCATTAATTCTGTACTGCTGAACAATGTGGACAGAGATTGAGAGCTGCCTTGTTATTGTACCCAGCAGTAAAGTGTCCAGAAATGGAAATGTTTCCAAATTATTATGATGTTATAGATGTTAAAAATGAAGATGTGACAAATAAAAATATTTCTCTATTCTTGGTAGGAAAGGAAACACAAGAACCTCACAGTCATAACACAGATAGCAAATAGTGTTTATGAAAAAATTTCCAAGATGCAGATATGTAAATCCAAGGGCTTAAAATGACAAAAGAATGTTCTTTAAAATATCACTGTGGCTCAAATTTTCCTCTGATCCTAAAAGTTAGTAAGCAACATTCATTTGGCTTGAATAGAGGATACTGGAGAAAATAAATCAGTTGGTCATTACTAACTTAACAAATGTTGATCAAACCAAAGACGATGTCTTAGGGTTCCTCTCCTTTTCCTCTGTGTGCATATTTAGTACACCAGATGGTTAATGCAGTCATAATAAACTAGTGGGAATATTTAATTAAATGTGTTCCCAGGACATTAAATGCAGAGTATTATCCTTTGGCTGGTGATCAGAGTAAATATTTGGTAATAAGGGAGAGTCCTTGTAGAATACTGTTGGTAATACATGAAAAGCACATTTGAGAACAGAGCTGTGTTCAAAGCAGAACTTTCTTCCTAAAATGAAGACATCTCAAATGCAAATTTCTTTTATATGTGGGATTTTGTTCTACCACCGATTCACTATTACTCATTACACAGTTATTACAAACAGCATGAGGAATAATTTGAAATTTGATAGTTCTGGAATGGGATTAGTCTAAGTTTGTAGCCATTTACTTGTCAATAGCCACATTTTTACTGAATACTGAAGGGCTCAGATAGAGAAAAGCAAATCTCTGTTCAAGCAGTGGTGCTCCCTTGGAAGTGAAGGGAGCCTCTTTGCTCTTGTTGGGAGCTGATTCTACTCCCTCTGTGAGGTCTCAGAGGGCTGAAAACATCTTTCTGTAGTCTGGAAATCCCTCCAGCCACGGTCTGCAAATGGCCACCAGCCCACCAGTGGTACTCCTCTGTCAATCAGCTAGCTGATTATCTCCCCAGCCTAACCAGTTTTATGATATCATGGCTTTTTTTACTCCCTTTGAGCAGCTTTTTTTTGTTCCCCTGCAGAAGTGAGATTAGTAGAATGAAAACAAGGATAAACCTGTCTTATTAAAATAGGCCGATTAGTAACTGGGAGGGAAAGATGAGCTAGAAATCTGAAGTGCATCCAGTTAGTGGGCAGCTGAACTGAAAAGCAAATTACCCTACTGAGAGCATTTCAGAAGTGGGAGGTCATGGTCTCCAGCCAGGGATGTCTTTTGGAGAATCCTCTCACCCTGCAGGCAGAGAGCATCATTACCTTCTTGTAAGAGGAATGAGAACCTGAAGAACACTTGATTTTATGGGGTGCTAGAAGTTTCTCTGCACCTCTCCTGACAGAATTAGTGTGTGGTTTTCAAAGAGTAACAGGACCTGCCAGTTGACACTATCCCGTTTCACTATGGGAAAACAAAAAAAAATTGGTAGGAGGTGCTGGGGTGGATAATTAATGTCTCTTTCCTGGACACAAGGAGAAACATGACTGTGCACCCACAACTGTGGTAGGCCCATGCTGTTGTTGAGTTTGTACAGTTGTCTTGGTTTGAAAGACAGGTACCTGCCAGCAAAAGCTGGAATCTCCCTTTGAATAGAGAATGTAAATCCCCTCCCTCAGATTATAATTTTGCAATTGGAGGCTCTCAGACAAAGATTTGGGAGTGGGAATAACAGTTCTTTACTAGGAATATTAGACAAAGCAAAGACAAATACAAATGTAATAGCACTAAGAGACAAGCAAAAACAAAGAAACAACAAAACCTCAGAAAATGCCCTGACAGAGTCAGGGATGTGACCTGACACCCTGGGTATCAGGGCGGTGAAAGCAGTCCAGATGAAATCCTCCTTGAGCAGTGAATGCAGTTCTATGAAGTGAAATAGTCCTGTATGAAAGTCCGATGGTGACGAAAATGTGTTCAGTCTTCTTCTGGAGAGAAATCCAGTAGAGAGAGAGAAAACAAGCAGGGTCCCCTGGTACTCCAGTCCTTTCGGAGCGGTGTCCTCGGACCAAACTGCTGCTCACTGCTGTTCCCCCCGGAGAAACCTGCTGCCTCCTTTGTTTAAGTCAAGTATCCATAAAGTACCCAGCCATCAGTTACCTAGCAAACCATCAGGAAAAAATTCCACAAACACAAAAGAAACAGATCCAACCCCCAACAACAGTTCAGGACTTGAGCCTGGAAGGCTCAGAATCTTAAGGAGTTTAAATATCAGGTTCTTTAAGAGATGACATGTGAATAGATGAGCACAGAATTTGAGTCTGCTCTCTTTATCAGACTGGATTTTGTTCGGGCGGTGTCAAACCTCACATGGCCACGCTGATTGGTAAGAAAGTTTTTAAACTAGTCTTGGCTAAACTGACCTTGTGCAGAAATAAAATCCTACATGGTAGCACCTGATTAACACAAAGCTGGAAACCTGCACATTCCTCCAGGACACAGAAGACTCCGAGCACAGTCAGTACAAGTCCCTCCCTGGAAACTATCAGTGGAAAAATTGGTTTAGCTGTTACTGCATAGGGGTAAACAAAGCAAGCCCAAAGCTGACAGCAAACCCCCAGGGCTACAGAGCTCCTTTATTTCCTTAGAGACCCTCATGCCTCAAAGCTTTCCAGTGCATCCCAATTCCCAGATGAACATTCCCTGCACCAGGACAATGTGAGATGGGTTTGTTTCTGCAGCTGCTCCGTGGGCCAGAACCTTCACTGACATGCATAGCCACTAAAGTAGTGTATAAATTTGCATTTGTAGCTAATTTTAATAATTGTTTTAGAGTTAAATCTCAAGAGTACAAAGGTATGGAAGTGTTCTGATTTATTTTGCAGTTGAACAAAGGGGTGTTTGTGGTGTGTTTTTCAAATGCCTTTGAAACCAAAGACTGTCAGACTCTGCTTCCACAGCGAAGCCCAAATGGGGCCTTTTGAAGGGGTCCACATGGAAAAAGTGTCTTAAACATACCTGAACTGTAAAAAAAAAAAAGGAAGGGAGGCAGTGCAATTTTGTTTTATTTGAACAGGGAAACGGTTTGAGGAAAGAGGACCTAGAATGGGGTTCTTCAAAAATTGCCTGCATCTTTTCATTTTTGGTAGAGATCATTAATCAGATCTGCTGCATTGATGCACATTCCCTGCCCCTCCCCTGAGCTCTGCCAGCTGACACCCCCCTAAAGCTGTCTGATGTGATTCTCACTTCCCATGTGCTATCAGCTTCAGCTGTGTTTCTCACTGTTTGAGGGGTAGAAAATAACTCCTGCTATTAGAAATAGGTTGTGAGCTTTGGCTTGAGTCAGAGTTGGAGAGGAGCAGGAGGAGGACAATGAGGAGGGCTGGGCTGCTCTGCCCCAGCCTTTCTGTGCCATGGAGAAGTCCCTTCATCCCCCTGTGCCTGTTTCCAGCCATATGTGGGGATAACAGCTTTTCCTTAGCTCAGTGCAGTGTTGGTAGGATAAAGACTTTAAAGGGATTAGGTCCTGTAGTTGGAGGCTTTAAAAAGCACTTTGGATAGATAAAAGAAGATGCTGAAAGCAGCCTTGGAGGTCCTCGTGTGAACTGTACCAAGGCACAGTGGTGGACTGGCCTCCTCCTGGTATTTGCCTCTCCCTTCCCTAGCCTAAGTGAAAAAATTCTGCTGTGTAGCTCACACGTGTGAACAAAAGTGAAAGTGTGTGTCAGATGGTTTCCCAAAATATTAGATACACAATCATCCTTAATGCTTTTCAGCCAGTGCTGAAATGCAAAACAGTAACACTGGATATCTCCAATTCTCTTTTAATTAAGAGTTGCAGCTGCCTTTAACTGTCAGATCTACACAGCAAGTTGCTTCCAAAACATCTCAGCAAGATGACAAATCTCTTAGTCATTAATTTGACCTACCAGTTTCAGGCCCAACTGGAAGAGCTGGGGATGTCTGAGTCAGCTGAGACCATTTTGCTGAATCACTCAGAAAGTCCCTGGACGTTTCTTCCGAGGTGGCTGCAAACACAGAGCCTGCAGTGCTTTCAGTCTGCTGGGCTGCTGGTGGGCTGACTGCTCAAATCTGGCTGGTGCTCTGATGGCACAGGGTGGTTGCCATTTAAGAGAATTTGGAGGGGATTCCTACCCTTTTTCACCAACGATAACAGAATTTTGTTCCTCTTTCAAAATTAATTTGACTTGTTCTTGGGAATGGCAGTTCTCAGTACCAATGGTAATTTTTTTCCTTTTCCTAAGAAAAATACACAAGTCTGATGGCTAGGGGCCTAGTGATGGAGGTTTTATATGGATTTTGCTTTCTTTGTAGCTCCCCAAAATCATGCCAGACCATAAGAAATTATACTTTAAAGTTGTGATGCTTCATGTGTTTAAAAAGGAAGCTTCTATGACATTGTGCTAATATTTTTGCATAAATTTCTTTGAATAACACTTCTGAGAAATTATAAGCTGATATGACATGGTACAGGGGCAATAATAGAAGAATTATGTAAATGCAGGAAGAATGATGCAAATGTAGGCTGGACTTTATTTCCAGAATTTTTGCTCTATGATATCACAGAGAATGTCTGTGCTTTCAAGTGGTGCAGGCCTTCAGCTCCCTTCTTTACCAGAAGGCTTGGATTAGATTTTAGGTAATTAGTTAAGATGGGTATGTTAATTACAAGCTTGCTGTATCTTGGCATAAAGATTGTCATCTCTCTTTGGTGGTTGCAGTAATTCCTGCTGGATAGTCAGGGCAACTGTAAAAACACCCGTCCTTCCCATCATTTCCTGCCTTGTGCAGGGAGCAGAGCAGCCCCAGAAAATGCAGTTGAGACCAAATTAGATGGCAGCAAGAATGCTGGAAGAGAACCACCTTGAAAGTGTCTACTGTATGTCAAGTCATTTTAAGGACAGCTTGGGAGCTGCAAAAAAAAAGATGAGAAATACTAGGCAGAAAAGGTGCATGGCAGAGCTCCAGACTTTGGAGTTATGTTGTAGCTCTGACCAAGAACATCACTGAATTTATAAGCTCTGCTCACAGCAAAACGTGGCAGGGAAAAGCTCCTCTCACATACTCCTTTTCTGTAGTCTCTGGGATTCCAACAGTACATAACTCAAGAGAGGAGCTCTCCTGACACTTTGTAGTAGTGACACAGTGTTTCCACAGGAAAAAATTCTGCTTGTGTTGATTGGGAAAACGCCTATTTACTTCCTTAACTGCAAAGAAGTTTTATGATTTTAATTTTAGCTCTGTTGTTGTACCAGGATCTCCCTTTGAGGCTGTTGATGCTCCAGGGAGATCTTGTTTTGTGTTGTGTGTGATGTACACTATGGTCAGATTTTGATCCTTTGTGACAACTCAAAATAAATCCTGTTGGGATGCTGGCCCGTGGCCATTGATGGAGTGGTTCCCTGGCAGGTGGCAGCAGTCTCTGTTTTTAATGTCTTTACTAGTGGCTGTGAGGTCCTCAAAGGATGAGCAAGTAGGATGGTTCAATTTCTCCTCTTTCAGCTCAGGCTTGCTAATGACATTCTCACCCCCAATTAAAGAGTGAAGTGTGAGCCACAGCAGTGCTGCAGGTTTGCAAACAGCTGCTCCATCTCTGGGAGCTTCTGAGGGCCAGTGCTGCCCACAGGGATCTGAGCCCTCAGGCAATGCTGTCAAACTGAATTTTGTAGCTGAAGGTACCTTGGGGGAGCTAACTTCAGTGCCCCAAGGCGTTTTGACAGTGTATTAATGAGGCTGTAATTCCAGCAGCATTAATCAGAGCCCAGGATGTAGAAAGGAATGATTCACAGAGAAACACTGTGTTCTCTCAGTCTGTCACTGTGGGAAGGCATTGGTAATGCATGAGTGGGATTTGTGATATTTTTCAGTTCACGTGCTCAGGGATTTCCTCTGCAGCTTCAGGGGGGTTTTATTTCCCTGCGGGGGGCAGTGAGGGGGTCTTTGGAAGAAGAGGTGTCACAGGTTAGAGAGTGAGGGTGAGGGATGACTGGCTGAGGCTCAGGGACCCTGCTCAGGCTGGTGGGGTGATTTGTCTGCACAAACTCACACTCTGAGACAGACCAGATCTGTTGTTGGATTTTCAAGACGCTTTGTTTTGTCCTTTGTTACAGAGCAAACTGGAGAAAGCCAGTGTTGAAGGTTAGGAGCTGCTGTGCAGAAGGTCAGGGCTCTGCTCACAGCAGTGCTGCCAGTACTCATCCAGGGGCTGTGGATATGCTGAAGCTGCTCTGGTGGGGCATTTGGGGACCAGGACTGGGGAGGGTCAGCATTGCTGGATGCCAGAGATGGCTGAACCCATGCTTTGTGCAATTCTCACCCCCACTTCCTCCTCTGTTTCTTTCTCCTCTCTTCTGTTTGTGATGGATGTGATCTCCTCCTGTTTCTGTTTGTTTCCTTCTGTTTGTCTTTGCTTGGTGAAGTGCAAACACGAGGAACAGGGCAGTGCTTTACTCAGCACACTGAGAGGGTCACAGCCCATCTCCTACTGCACTGACACAAGGTTCCCAGAGCAGAGTGGATTTCCTTGGTGGGACATAGGCTCTGTCCTGCTAGGCAGGCCTGTGATCAGTTTGGCTCTTGGCTTAACTTAGGGTACATAATCTGAATTGTTTCCCATTTTAAAAAGCAGCAAGAGAGGTGGAAGAGCTTGATAAAGTCCCATCAAGAGATAGTGTAAAAACTGATTGTGGTATGAGAAGGAATGGTGTGAGAAGTTAGATTTGTAGAAAATTTTCAAAGCTTGACAGAAGGCTCACATAGTATGCCTCTTTATACAAATCTTGAGATAAGAAATGCTGACTTAAAAATGCCATGGAATAGGACAGACATTATTGAGAGAGAAATGGAACTAGAAACAAGTTTCAAAGGATGGCCTTACAAAAAAAACTAGATACTTTGGAGAAATAGAACTGTGAAAGATGCATTGCATTAGGACCCACGAGGGGTAGTTTTAGATGATTGGCTTTAAGGCATTTACAGCATGGTGTGGCTAAAGCTGATAGGCCAAGAAACACTTCCAGTGTTTTGTAATTAAAAAATAATTGACTTCTGATTGTGATAGTGTGAATTATAACGTGTATTGTCTCAACCTTCTCATGAGACCGAAAATGGAATAAAAGTGTTTAAAATGCCTCTCAGTTGTCCCATCTCTGGGTCAGAAAAGGATATTGTCCAACAGAATGGAACAGTAGGGTTGTGATCTGGGAATGGATAAAATGGATTGAAACAATGGAAAAGTTCTTGGAAGAAGAAGAAGGTACTTTGAATCTTCGAAAGTTTTTTGAAGAGAAAGGTACTTTTGACCAGTTCCAGTAAAGGGGTAGTGAACAATTAAAGACGGTTTGGTCACTTAGGTTCTCTGGTTTTGCTCTAGGTCTGTTCCAGCATCTGCCCAGGGTCCTGCAGGGGCTGCAGGGCCCTCTCCTGCCACCAACGTGTCCAGCAACAAGCGGCTGCAGCAGACACAAGCCCAGGTGGATGAGGTGAGTGCTCCAGCACAAGGTGCTGCTGTGCGTGGCTCCTTTTTTGTGCAGCTCCTGCTCATCTGAAGGCAGTGGCTCTAGGAAATGAGATTTATCAGAGGAGGCAGACAGTAAAGAGAGATCCTGAATATAAACATGCCTGCACCAGGAACAGCTCTGTAGATTAAATGTGGGCATTGATGCCAATTTGGGAATTCCTCCCAGTCTGTCTGGTTGGGAGGAAATGTCATAATGGAAGCAGCTCTTTTAGTGTGTTCCTGCACTCCTAAAGGTTAGGTGCTAATTTCACAGACTCTTTCACAGAGACAGAAGACCATCAGCTTCTCACAGACAGATTAAAACCACCAAAACTGGGCCACCGAGGGCGGTGTTCATTAGCAAGAGCTCTATTGATTAATCATCACAATTTATTCCCAAAGAAAGTCACCCACACATGATGTCATAACAGCATCTCTAGCAAATCCCCACTCCTTTTCTTGATCTTGGGGGGCCATGCGCCTGTTCCAGCTTGGATCCTTCAATTCTTGTCTTGGCTGTAGTGCCAGTGTCCATCCAGCTGCTCTGGGAATGGGAATAGTGAGCCCACCACTGCTCATGGGCATGGCCTCTGGGTGTACCAGGGGGGCAGGAGCAGCTGTAGCATCTTACATACCTGCTGTGTGCATTCCTGTGCTGGGTATTGAGGAAAGAATAGTGTTAAACCCCTCCAAAGACTGAAGTAACTCGTTCCTTACTGTCTGTGGTGAACTTGTGTGATTCTTAAATGCCATTTTGATAAAATACACATTAGAAACTTACATGCATAAAGGCCTCTATTTTCAGAAGCTTTGGGCATGCTTTAAAGATAGTAGAGAAGACCTCAAAATATCCAACTCAAATGCATTTCTTAAGATGAATTAAATACACCTGTCAAAATGGACTTTGTCCTTTGGACAAGCCTTTCTTTGTTGAAAATCTGGAGCAGTGACTTTTTGGTTTCCCCACTGTTGGTGCTCAGATGTGTTCACAACATCCTCTGGCTGCAGAAATGCCTGCAGAAATGTCTAGACTAGGTTCTCTTTTTATCTCTATTTCCTCTTCCAGTGGGGAAAGGAATGTTACATTTTAGCTTTTGTCTTTGGTCAGAATAATGAAATAAACATCTTGTCCTGAGCATGTTACATCATGGAGGCCCTGTAATTGTTCATGTGAATGACAGCAAAAGTAACTGTCCCTAAAAAATGATAAATGCCTTTTATTATCTTAAAATGAGTGATGCCTGTCAGATACATAGGGCTCTTCAAGTAGATCAGTAGAGATGGCAACAGTAAGGGTAGTGAACCCCTGCTTTGTGTTTAAGATACTCTGTATTCTCTTTTCACTCAGACCCTTGAAAATCTGTCTTTTTGTGGAGATGATGACATAATTTTGGCAGTTACTTTTGTCCAGTATGGGGGGACAATGAGTAGTTCCTGGATTTGAGGATTATGTTGTTGAAATCCAGGATTCATGGGGGTTATGCCTTCCATTTGAGAGGGGCTGCAGTAGATACAGAATCACAGAATTAACGAGGTTGGAAAAGGCCTTTAAGATCATCGAGTCCAACTCATGCCCTAAAACCTCCTCATCAACTAACCCATGGCACTGAGTACCACGTCCAGGCTTTTTTTAAACATCTCCAGGGGTGGTGACTCCACCCCCTCCCTGGGCAGACAATTCCAGTGCCCAATCACTCTTTCAGTGAAGAATTTTTCACGGGTTTGGCGCTGACAGCACATGGTCAGCAGGTCTTTTTTAACAGGGAAATCGCAATATAAGAATAGCCAAGGGAGACAAGCTGGCACTTCCAGCTCTGTGAAGTCTCTGGGGTGATGCTGGTTTGTAACACTGAGGGATCCAGTGTGGGGATGCCATGATGGGTTTTTTTACTTTTCCATTTGATATACCTTTTATGTATTCTCAGTACCCTTAACATGCATATTTGTGATTTTTTAAACTTAATATCTGTCTTAATGTAGTCCTGGTATTTTGCTAGCCAGAAGGCCAAACATCTTAAAAGCCTGACAGCTGTGGGCTGGAAAGCCTTACGCTATCTCAAGATACCAAGGCCCCCTCTAAAACTTATCTTGTAAACTAAAATTAGGAATAATTTAGAACAGGGAGATGTCACACCATTCATTAAAGCCTCTCCTTAAGGCAGCTGTGTTAGATATGCTAATTTGCAAGGTCTATAAATTTATATACATGATCTGCTGTGTGTGTGCATTTTGGCATATTCCTCCTTGATGCATTGTTGTACTGATGCCTTGGGGTGGCTGCCCAGAACAGAGGCCAGACAAGATTAAGAGAGTAAAGTGGGTATTTATTGAAGGCCTTCAATAGCCACACCTTGGGCAGTCAGAGCCTCCCAGAGGCTGCACCCAAGGTGGATGGTGGTCACCAGTTTTTCAGACAGTTGTGAGTTTGGTCCATTTACATATCAGGGGTTATTCCTCCAATTACAGCTTCAGCTAATGAAGTCATTTACACCCAGTTTTCTCCCCCCGATTGACTTTTGTTTGTACTTTTTGGGGCCTGAGACAGTAAAGTGTCCTTGAGTTTCAGGCCCAGAGAGGAATTGTTTTGTCTGAATAAAAGGGAGAACAGCAGCTGACAGGCCATGGAGCTTGGAGTTACGCACTAGAGCAGTGCAGGAGCTGAAAAATATGAAAGCTAAAATCCTAAGGCATCAGTACCATAAAGATATTTATTAAATATTGAAGTAAAACCCTTTTACCCCTTAGCTGTGCCTTTGCCCGAGCCTGGCCCTGCCCTTTCTCCCCGTTTTTCCCGGCTCCCTGCTCTCCCTGCCGGGCGGGGCCGTCACCCGCAGGTGGCAGCAGAGCCCGGCGGCTCCGGCTCCCGTATCCGCGGTGTTCGTGATGCTGCGCCGGTCCCAAGGAGCATTCCAGCTATTCCTCTGCTGGGCTTTCCCCCCTGAGTCCTCTAGACATCGTAGAGCTTATTTTCTAAGGCCCAGGCAAACATTTATTTATTTGACAAAAATGAAATCACACCTGGACAAATGTTCACTGCAGCCAGGTTAGATTGAATAAGTAGTTCTGGGGAAACAAACAAACAAAAAACCAGACACAAAAAAAAAAAAAAAGGACCAAAAAACCCCAAAACAAAACAACCTCAAAAAACCAAAACAAAGCAACCCAAAAATCACAAAAACAAAACAAAAAAAAACACCAACAAAAACACAACCAGCCAAAACAAAAAATAACCCAAAAACAAACAAACAAAAAACCCCAACCAAAACCCCAAAAAACTAGGAGAATGGGTAGGAAATAGTGGATTATTTTGTTTCAGCATTTTCAAATAGTTTATACTTTTCACTACAAGTCATTGTACCAAGATAAAATTCAACTAAATACTAGCTGAGAAATCAATAATTTAAAAAATTGTCATTGTTTTATATGAAGTTAAGTGCTTGGAAGTTTTTGGTTTGGAAAAGCAAAATAAGTAAGTAAGAATAATAAGTAAGAAAATTTGGATTGACCAAAATATTTAATTTTGGTTTAGGTTTGGTAGACAAGTGAAACAAATCTTTTGAGACCTTCTGCCAGTCCCATTAAAGATTCTTTCACTACCAATTTCATCTCACTGTATTTGAATAATGTATCCTTTAAATAATTCTGGATTTTTGCAGGGAATAGTTAAATTTTATTAAATATGTATAACATGGAATTCCTTATTATAGAGTATGACAATTAACACACCATCAGCCTCACTGCTAGAAAAATTGGACACAACTTTACTGAGATTGTGACAATGTCTGACATTTGCATTAGTGGTGACTTTCCACAGGATTTCCATTTAGTTATTGGCTTGCTAGAAGATGATTTTCACCTTAGCCAATGTATAAAATAAATGCATGAACAGCCCTTGCCTGATGTATACTGGCTGTGCAATGAGCCTGAGCTCTCTGCTATCTTTGGGCTGAATTTGCTCAGGTAAAACCTTCTTTTCCTCCTCCTCCACTTCCAAGCAGGACTTCAAATCATGGCTGAGAAGTCATCTTGCCCAAAAGATCTGCAGAATGAGAAAATGCTTTGGTAAGGAAATGCATACAGTTCCTTTAGAGTGGCCAATCTGTCTGGTTTCTCTACTTCAGGTAAAGAAGGTATTGAATGTACAATGGCTTCTTCTTAGTGATGTCAATGGAATTGTGCTATAGAGATCTTCATCAGGTTTTTGTATCTGTATAAAAGAAGTCAATAACTTTAATCAAACTGACTGTGGTGTTTCATGATGTCTCTTTATTTTCTACCTCAAAGGGCATCCAGCACAGTGTAGCTCACCGCGGGTGTTTCCACAGGTTGTGATTTTGAGGCAGTGTCCAGGGAATGCCATCTCACACCATAATGGCAAAGGCTGGGTACCATTGTCGCTGTCAGTAATGAAGGGATGGGGCCATCCTCGGGCTGAGAACGATTTATTGCTCAGAGAAATATCAGTCTCAGAGGCTGTGAGATTTTAGAGGAGCAGGCAGTCGGCCATAGCTCAACGTGGTCACAAGTTCCTTGTTACAAGGCAATACAGAACTTTCTAACCCAATGGACAGTCACCACAAGGTTTATCTTGCTTTTCTAACCTATCACCTTTACTCACTTCTGCTGCACTGCAGATACTTTTACCCAATGGGCTATTATCACATGCACACACAGATGCTTCTATTATAACACCCAAACTCTTAACTCACTCTATACAATTACATTACTACCCTATAAACCCTTCACCATCTTAACCAATGCAGTTTCTCACTGACTTAAAGCACATTCTTACTTGCAACTATAGAAACAGAAGTTTATGATTTTTCTGCTTAATGTCTGTATATTTTATTTTTACATCAATCCAAGCTTCTTCCAAGGCTGCAGATCAAACCCTCCTGTGTCTGTGGAAGTTTCTCTTTTTCTATTTCCCACACCTGGGTTTAGGATGAGGTGTGACATTCCAGGGTGTGACCAGATGGGTGTGGCTCAGCTTTCCTGTGGGAGGGGTTTCAGGTGTGTCTGTGCCTTCACAGGTGGTGGACATCATGAGGATGAACGTGGACAAGGTGCTGGAAAGGGACCAGAAGCTGTCGGAGCTCGACAATCGGGCAGATGCATTGCAAGCAGGTGCCTCACAGTTTGAGACCAGTGCAGCCAAACTGAAGAGGAAATACTGGTGGAAAAATTGCAAGGTAAGGAATATCAATCTTTGTTTGGAATTGCTTTGTGGCAGGAATTGCTCTCACTTGCGTTTAGTGGGACTTTGCCTGCAGGATGGTACCTCTGAGTCATCTCTTCTCGTCAAGGTGAGAAAGAGGTGCCTTGACCTCGAGGCTCCAGCGGTCAAGCAACTTTGATCTTTACCAGAAGCTATAATTTCTGCAGTATATCAAATGTAGATAAAATTTTTGATGCTTCCCTAGTGCCTTCAGATAGGGATGGGAAAGCATTCCATGTCAATTCGTGTCAGTTCTCTGTGGGAACCACAAAACTAGATCAGGTGCAGTGAATTCTAGCAGTAGAAGAAAAGAAGCTTTTTCCTTGTGGGGATCATTGATATGATTTTTCTTCAGGATGGTAAACCATAAAAAATACCCAAAACTGGGTTTTGCAAACTGCTGTGAGAAGGGAGAAAATGACAGTCTCTTATGAAGAGGAGCTGGTTAGGATAGAGCAGGACTTTGATCAACCAGCTGCCTTCTCTGCTGTCTCCAAAGTCTAATCCTTTCCCAAGAGCAGAGAGAACCTCACTCTCCTTTGCTTATTCAGACCTTCTCCAGTATTTGTGGATTTTGGACCCAGAAACTTCATCTCCTCTTACTCTTCTAAGACTCATGTTGTTGCTTCTTCCTGCTCGCGCACCACCACCATGAACTCTGTGCCAAAAGTTCGGCTTCATTTCCATTTCTCAATATCACCTTCCCTGCTGACTGCTTATGTCCACCCAAATAAAACCAGCTGTTCCCAAGACAGAATCCCACATGTATCTCTTGCTAGCCTGTTGTCTGCTTTGTCTCTTCAATCCACAGTGCTATGAAATGTAAAGCAAGACAAAATATTCTGGTAAAGTACATGTAAAAACACTTCAGAAATGAAAGAATCTACATTAGAAATTCAGCTGAGCAGGGCCTCTGCGCCTCTTTTAGCTGTTGCCCAGCTGATATGTCTAGAAGTGCAGGAAGCAGGCATTTTGGAGCTACAAGCACAGATTTTGAGTTAGGTTCACCCATGTGACTGCAGTCACCACAGTGACCTGCACTACACTACACCTTCAAACCTGCCCTCATTCTCCTTTCCTCATCATCCCTTTCTGCTTTTTCCTGACAAACAATCACCCTGTCCTTCCTCTGGCTCCCAAATTCTGGAAAGAGAGGGAAGAAATTTAAAAAAAAAATCTCCTGCAAGCCAATGGCTGGCTCTGTCCTCACCTTAGGAGGAATGAAGGCCTTGATTTGACATGCCCACGTTTGTTGTTTTTCGGTCTCTGCTCACTGGGGTGATAATAGCGACTGGACTGCAGCATCCCTGGAGGGCTTGTTAGCTTCCAGGGAGTCTCAGGGGGCTCTGAGGCAGCTCCCTGCTGCTGTGGGCTGTGCACAGCTGCCCCTGCTCACCTGCTCCTGGGAGAGCTCCTGCTTTGCACTGAGCTGTTTCCAGGAGAACCTGCTGGCAACTGTGCTGGCTAGCATGGGCTTCCTATCTCAACAGCAGCAGCACAAAGGGCTGCTGGGCTTTGGACATCTCCAGCTGCCTCTTCCCTGACTTCAGGAACGTGGGGAGAAGGGGCCAGCTGACTCTGGTGTAAAGTGGCCACGTGTGAACCCAGCCATTGGAGCTGTTTTACTTTGGAAATTGAGTTTTTCTTTGCTGCTGGGAATGGTTGAGGTTGGTCACTGCATATTTAGCTGACAAACTGGCCAGCTTTGACAAGAGGCTCTGTCCATTGTTGATTTTAAAGCCAACACTAAATTTGGGGCCTTAGCAAGTCTGCTGCAATAAGTCTTTACAAGAGTTAAAAGTATGAGGAATTAGTCACTAAGTAAAAGCAAAAAAACTGAGGGGTTAATGTCTTTCACGTGAAAATCTGACTTTCTCTTTTTCTTATAACTTTTCTTTTTATAGATGATGATCATCCTCGGTGTAGTATGTGCAGTCATTCTCATTATAATTATAAGTGAGTAATTCATTTTCTCTTTTATTTATGATCTCAATAGCTTGTGACTTAAGAATGGCTGATACATTAAAAAACAAAGCAACAAAAAAATGGATATAAAATATTTAAACTGATTAATCTGTGAAATTTCCCTTCTAGTGTTATGCTTTTATAGTGAGAATTACTGCAAACTCCCTGGACGCGTATTGGTAGAATTTGTTGACATTTAATGTTTTTAACATTAGCATGTTACATAACTTTTCCTAGGATTAAAAGCTCTCCCTTTTTATGTTTTAAATAAATTTTTATGCAGTCTCAGAGATTTTCCTTTCATTATGATGGCTGCCACAGTCCTGGTCTTTTCTACTAAGAATAGTAATTCTTGAAATACCTCATGCCTATAAAAAGAGGGTGAAGGCACACAGGCAAACAGGCATCTGATGAATTTTTTAAAAGCGTGTAGGTGCCTGGTTTCTGCCATATCAGCTAGAATTTGAGATGTCAGTGTTTCTGAAGATCCTTTTGCACCTCGAATGCCCAAATGTTGTTAAAAGGTGGGCCAAAGTCTCACTGATTTCTTTTCTCAAAAGATCATCTCGCTCCACGCACTTGTTATAGGGAAGCAAGCTATGAATGAATAATAGCAGTCGTGCTGGTTGGGACTCAGGGACCTTGTAATGACAGGAACTGAACATTTCATTTATGTAACCCTGTGTTAGCAACAGCTGTTAGGTGACATAACTGTAATATGGCATTAACTCCTAAAAGGGAGATTTCTTCAGATACACAATACAGGTAGTAACCCAGAAGAGATTCACCAGAAGGCCAGACTGTGGATGTGAGTTAATTCCCAGCTCTCAAGTTACATACCTGATACTCAGCATGTTTCCATTTTCCTCTGTTGCTCCTGTAAAGAAAGCTTACAGGATCACCTGTAAACATGACTGAAAGGAATGAGATACATGTGACAGTTTATTAGCCTTATGAATCTGGCACCAGAGTGACCCAGAATAATTTAAGGGTTTCATAACACTGATACAGCAAGAATGGGAAATGGCTAGATATTAATTAACTATATTAACTGGGTGTTCAAGAGAAAGACCAGCCCTTGTGCAGCAACCAGACAAAAGATGTGCAGCCATTGAACTAATTGCTGAGTATATGTTCCTCATTGAGCATTATGTGAGTCTTAACAAGAAAGTAAAAAGTGGTCAAGATAACTTATATCTCCTCTATAGAAGTTTAGGCTGAAACATATATAGGTAAGAACATTGTTTCACTCCTGGTTTAAAATGCTGAATGCCTGTCTTGCTAAGTAGAAAAAAAAAAAAAATTAAAAAATAAAAAAAAGCCAGTGCAGGTTTGATGTGGATTAGGTTGAGTTTAGGGTATTTAATCACAGACTTGAGTGTCACATTGTTCGACCCAGGCTGTGGGTCACCATAGTGAGATCTAGTACCAGATCAGTGAGATTTGAGTGTACCTGTTGTTCAAATTATTTTTCCAGTCTATTTGACTCTTCTGTGATAAGTGCCTAAAGGTTGCAGCTTCAGGAAGGACCCTGTGTATTTAACTCAATTCTATGTTTATTTACAGTAGCTCTCCAGTGTATGTTTAAATCCTATAGACATCAAGCATCCAAGTGCTGTTAGACAAGGCCTGCATGACTTTTCCAGTCTGATTTGAGTGGGAACAAGGCCTTCCCCTCCCCGGGGGTGGCTGTAGGTGCAGACAAACTGAGCCATTCCTTACAGAAGCAAGCTGCCATGGGTGCTGAATGGCCTGAGCTGTCTGCAAGAGGAAGCAGTACAACACATGGCTTTGCTGGGGCTGGGGACAGCAGATGACATCACTGTCAGTCCTTGCCCTTTCTGCCTTTTGAGCCACAGTACCCCCTGCTTTCTATTCCAAATTCCCTTGGACACAGGAGGAGCATCCCGTGTCTGCCAGGAAGGAATACTGTGTGCCAGGCACATCACGCTCCTTCAGCTAGGATGTGCTAAAGATGTTTGCAGTCCTCTGACACCACAGCTGCTGTAAGAGAGAGCACAACAGTAACTCTGTAATAACTCCTGGGTTTTGTCTTTTTTTTTAATCTTTCTCTCCTTCTGCTTCATTTCCCAGTTTATTTCTCCACTTGAAAAAGCAGAGAAGGAAGACTTGGCACAACTTTGTTCATATCAACCGACGATATCAGTGTTCCTTTGTTGAACTCCGCTTTTTAATTCCCGGTGTCTTGGGATTTTTGCTTGTAATAACCCATAAGCATTCAGTGTGGTGTATTTTGGAATTCTGTTGTTTCCACAAGAAACTGTACCAGCTAAATACTGCCAAGTAGTTCCATACACTGTCTAATCACTGTGTCTTAAAATGTGTACGCACTGACCTTCAGAAATTGTAGTATAAGAAAAGCATCCTAAAACATCTCAGAATCAGAGAATGCAGCTGTGGGGAAGCTCCTGTTTAAAGGAACACTACCAGGTGGATTGGAACCAAATCTAAAGTTGCAGCAAACATTAGGACTAAAATTCTCAATCTGAGCTCCTAAAGTTGGATGGCAAAATCCATTGTCAGATGTATCAGTTACTCCCATTGAAGAGAGTGATACCTGTAAGTATTCATGTAAGATATCATATTTCAATTTAGCCAACCAAACACAGATTTCTTTGAGATTAGATGTAGAATCCAAGTCTAAAAACATTGTCCACAGAAAATAAATTAGGACTGGTTTATCGTCTGTTATGGATTTAATTTTTTTCCTTATGGAAAACACCTCATGGTGTTCTAAACAACCAAGATGGCCTCAATATGAAAGCCAGAAAGAAAAAAAACTTTATGACAGCCAAAAAGCATTAGCTAGCACAGTCCTGAAAAAGCCAAGTGAAATGCAGAAGTGGTGATGCAAGCATCACAAATGACTCAAGTACACTCTCTTGCTGAAAACTCAAGGCACCATTTGTGAGGTTTCATGGGACCCCTCTTGGATGCCAATCCCCAGTAATTAGGCCCTGACCTGAAGCCCGTGAGCAGCGTTGGTGGTGGCTGTGGCTGCCCAGCTCTGTGGAGGAATCTGCCTCTGCAGCAGTTTGCAGAAATGGTCCCCACTGCCAAGGATGGTTCAAAAATCAGGAAGAAGGCAGGGGGGAACAGTGGGGAGAGGCTGGGAAAGGGAAGGGTGCCTAGCAAAGCTTTCCTGGAGAATAGGAGGGAACAGAAACACTGTTCAAAGCAGTGGTGTTAATAGGCTTTAAAAAGATGTATTTTAATTTGTGCATGTGGATAGTTCATAAACCATAGTGTCAGCTTTGTAAAGTGCTCAGCTGAGATACCTATTATACTCAATTAATTTAAACTACCATTTGATGTAATTAAAAGAAATTATATATTGTGGCTTGAGAGAAAGTTCTTTATGCTCTTGTAAATTTCTTGTTTTTCTTTTTAAAACAGTGAATAGTTTAATCATCCTTAACCAAACAAAAAATGAATTAATCAAATTTTGAGCCAGGAAATTCAGAAAAGGGTCTTTTTAGGATAACTCCTTCAGAATTTCTAAAAAGAATTCATAGAATTAAAATAATAATAATTTGATGGGTTGGGTTTTTTTGTCTGCAATTTAATTAGGGAATAGAAGCAGTGATAATAGTAGTGTAAATATTCCCACTGTGGAGTATCTCTCTTGACATGGTTTTAGATTAAAAGAAATTGAGAGCCTGACCAGTTTGTTGCTGTGAATCTATGTATAAATTGTGCTGAAGTAGAATTTTGCAGAGAGAATAAATAATGATCAATTGAAAGGTTCCAGTTGCATTTTTTCCTAAATATTTATCACTTTATAGTCACATGTACTGCTTCATATCATTAAGTCATAGTTGGCCCCAGCCTTAATGAAGCTGAATATTCAGAGTTACTAATGTGACACTGGACTCCCTGGTATGCCCTGATCACTTCAGTCCTTCACTGGGTGAGAACACAAACAATTCAGAAATCCTCCTGGGCTGGACAAAAACTGTAGCAGTGGTGAAAGGCCTGACTCTGTGAGGGGACACAACTGTGTATAAATGAGCTTTCACTGGTAGAGGAATGAGCCATCCAACTTCAGGAGCCTTTTTAAACTGCTAAGCCAACTGAATATCTGATGTGACGGAGTGAGACCCTGCCTGAGCGGGTGGTGGTGTCCTCACAGGGCTTCTCTGCTGGGCAGACTCATGAGATGAAGATAGCTTTTGCTGGAGGTGGTGCAATCAACCTTAATGTAGATGTTCCTTCTCCTCTGGAAGGCTGAACTGATACTCAGCTGATAGGACTGCAAATACACATTAAAGAGTTTGAATCCTCTAGCTACAAACACAAACCTCCCACATGAAACTGCAGTGGAAGTGCTACAAGGATGCAGAGCTCACATCCTCTCAGCTAATACAGTTCAAGCCAGTTAATAATCAAAATGAGACCTTTAGGTGAGAGTGGAGAATAGAAATTGCTCTTTGTGGAATGTGGACCCATTCTCTCTCAGAACTGTAACTAATGGGGATGACTGCTAAATATAAGCGAGAATTTGCAAGGAAGAGTTAAGAAACCTGCCTTCTAGTGGGTTGTAGAATGTTTCCTCCTATTTCCTCCTATGTGGTGATGAAGTATGGTAAATTAATGTGTTTAACTTTTCAAAGTTTTTGGCTCACAGTGTGCTCTTGAATGTTCAGTGTTTGCTACTACTTGTGCTGTGGTGGTTGGTTGTAATTGGTGAGATAATCTTTCTAATTCTGCCCAGGGAGCATGAATAAATGTGTCTTGCCCTGATGCACAGAGCTCAGCTGCTGTTGCAGAGGGTTAAACCTTCAGCAAGGAGAACATGGTAATACAGGACTGTTCAGGGTCATAGATTGTGCAACAGCATCTCTCACATATGGGCAGGCTGGTGCAGAGCACAATCTATATAAACACAGTTGGAGATCTCATTTGCCTTGGAGCCAGGATTCATTGCTTTCCACTCTCTCCTCTACATTTGAAATGTCCGTGCAGTTACAACTGCCTGCCTGGGAATTTTCCATGAAATGGTTAAGTCATTCTTGTTCAGTCACCACAGATTAGAATTTCAGCTCCTGCTCTCTGCCACTGACTGCCTGGGCTCTTCCCCTGGGCTGGTAAAACCTCACAAAAGGGCTCTCTTTTAGTGACCCCTGGCAAACCCTCGGGGACTGCAGGGCCATGGCTTTCTGACTGCCACCTTGGGGACCAAACTGAGGCCTCTCCTGGCTGGAAGCAATGCTTTTGACAGCTTTATCCAGAATTAGACGTTGTTTGAAACCTGCATATTCCATCCTTACCAGAAGCTCCTCCTCTGCTTTCTGGAGCACAGCTGTCCATCCCAGAGGCTGTACAGCAGGAGAGGCCCTTCACACACAGCACAGCTGAAAGGAAGGGGTTAACAGCTGCTCAGTGCCTTACCATGGCTGCTGCTTGGCTTCTCAGTGTTCTTGTCAATGATCCTACATCAGCTTCTGAGCTTGAACAAGTGTTGCTTGCACCCACTATCAACAGGCTTCTGAGGTCCTGCTTGGATGTTAGACTTTCCTTCAAATTTAGCTCTCATTGCAGTAACACAGAAGTGGCTTTAAACACAAAATACAGATGTGGCTTTAAACCCAAAACCAGTGTTGCACAGAACTTGGTAGGAAAACTTAGTGTGGAAGCCCTAACGAGGTACTTGACCTGATTTTCACTTGACAGCATTACTTAACAGCACAGTCAATCCAACAGAGTTGAACCTAATCCAATACCATTAGAAGGAGGATGGGAGAATCTGATAAAGATTCTGAATGTAACCTAGGGTCTGTAAGACAAGGGGTGATTTAGAAGTGTAGTCAGTTGGACTTCTAAAGCTGGCACTTTCATTCAGTTCGAACCTGCATGATGTTAGTCCTGGGAACAATTCAGGCAAGTAAAATATTTGGCTTATTATCTTTTTATATAGTGATCTGCAATAAGTGACTTAAACACTCAGTGATGGAAGAGCAGGACATTATTGACTGTGCAAGGAATTAATTAGAACAGCCTCAATGTGCTATGCTTTTGTCCAAGTATCAAGACCTTTTAAAATTCTGCTGTTTTTGTCACTGCTCCTGTGACATAAAGTTAGGCTTCACCTAACTTTAATTTTATGAGCAGCTAAGACAAACTAGACTACTTCTTGTCTGAATACAATGGATTTTAGCTCTTAAGACCAAGTTCTTGACTTCAATATTAGAGCATACCTGCAAAATGGTGATGTCTGCTTCTTAGAAGGGCATTGACCATGGGAGACTCAAACTTCAGGAACTTTTGGAAGCTTGATCTCAACTCTTTCATGCTTTTACAGAGTGAATTTTCTCTATTCTGTGGGAGATTATTCACACAGAGGGAATATCCATGATATATATATATTTTTTTTTTTTTTTAAGAGAGCAGCTTGATTGTATGTTGGTGGGAGACCTTCACAAATAACCTAGGGAGCACTTGGGTATGATCCAGGATTTACCTCTCAGCCCTGCTCCTCCTGCACTTTAAACAGGGAAGAGGGCTGAACCAGCAGCCATATAAGGCACTGGGCTCCCTCCCAATGTACACAGTGAGTATTAGAGAAAGGCCTCAAAGTCTCTTTGATCTGGATTTGCATCCTGACCTGAACTTTAGACCTGTAACAGATCATAACCTTTGGGCTCTCTATCTCGTCAGAAGGCTGAGATGCTCTTCCAGACAGTTCTTCCTCACCTGATCTAGGTCCCTGTTGCTGGACAAGATACATTTGAGCCAGAGAAAGCACAAACACCCTCAAATTAGCTTCTTTAAAAGCAAAATCAAAAGGCTGAAGAAAGTAGTATGAAAAAAACAAATTGTAGCTAGAGGAATTACTGTCTGAAGATTTCTCAAATGGTAACATTATTGTCAGGAGGGATACTAGATTGGGATGTTTGAAACCACCAAACCAGAACCTCACACCAGTTGTTCTTTCTCCATCTGGTCTACTTCAGAAATACTTCAGGAAAGGATTTTGTTTTCCTCTCCAGTTAATTTCCCTTCCTCAGTTGATTAATATATGTCTCAATTGATGTGCTCAGTAATTTTTCTTCTCCACTGAGAGCAGTAAGACTCTCTGCCTTTAAACACATGCATAAAAAGAGATCTGAGCCACCCAAGGAGTTTACCTTCCTTGCTGGTGCACTGACATTTAAAAGCTACATCTTAGAATAAAGCAGAAAAACTGTGGCAGTCTGGTTACATGCAGTTTTGGTAGAGTAAACACTTGATTATTCAACAATGAGTCACTCTTGCAGTAACCTCATTCTGTCATGAGTGTATCACATCTGCTAACTCTCCAAAGCAAAAACCAGAACCTGCACCTCTTCAAAACATGAATACAGCCTCATGGTTTGCACGTAACACTCTATTCAACCAAAGGAGCCGTGTACTATAAGTTTAAAAGGGCACAGTACTTGTTCTCAAAGAGAAAATATCATAGAGAACAACAAAGACAATTATGAAAAAAACCTTCTCCATTCTTTAGCTCTTCTCACGGTGTCTGGCTTATCCATTATTCTTCAAGTCTCTTTCTGTTCTCTTAGAAAGCTGTTGTGGTTTTGGAGTGTAGTGTATTTGGAACACAGAATGTTGGGGCTGTTCTGCCCTCTGGGCTGACTCCCTGCCTTCTGCCATGCTGTCACTGTTGCCCTCAGCCAGAGCTCAGGGGAGGCTTTGGCTGAAGCAGAACCTCCTGCCCATAACACCCAGCTCTCCTCAAACCTCCTCGCTGGTCAGCCACACCCGAGGCAGAACATGGCTCCTGGATCTCTGTTTGGTTCAAAATTATGGGATACCAAACAAGGCTAAACAACAGCATTTTTGCTACACTACCTTAAATTGTAACACTGGAATTTTAATTACATTTTTTAACAGTTCTTGTAACAGTAATTTCATTAATTTTATTGGAAAGAGAGGAAACGGTAAATAAGGATTTTGTGGTAGTCACAACATCGTAAATTGGGAAATGGTGCAAGTGAAATATTGCTAACATTCAGTAAACTCCTTTTTGTAAGTGACTCTACGTAAGAGCACCTTTTTCATATTAAAATTAAGCAGTGCTTGTCTATTAAGTTCAAATACTTAAAATTAACTATGACAGATGGTCGTGCTTTTTCTGGACAATGCAGGAGCTGGATGCAGGAAGGATGGTGCAGCATTCCTTGCAGAGAGCACCTTTTGGGGTATTCTAGCCCAAGACATGGAACGCTGGCAGCTGCAGCAGTGCTCAAGGACTTCAGTCAAATTAGGATTGCAGAGTGCCTGGGGCAGTAACAATCCAGCCTGAATGTCCACTTTGTCCTAGAGCAGTTTGGTCTCAGTAATGGAATCTTTTTGACACAGCATGATTATTTTGGCTACTCTTGATCCTCTCTAGTTCCTGTCCTTGCCCACCTGTAAATGGTCTTAGGTGAGGATAAAAAATCCCTTTATTGAATCCATTACATTCCAGTCATATATATGTGAACACGTGGTGGTGGTCTGAGCTTTTTGTGAGGAAAAGTTTAAAAGAATTAAATTAGGTTCTACCCCTGATACACTGCAGGTTTGTTTAAAGTAAAACTAAATAATGGCAGCTGCAGTTATTTTCTTTGTACGATCAAGGATTGAGATGGTGCATATAATGGACCTACAAATTCATAGATGCACAATGCATTATTTTTCAGAAGTTCAGCTATTAATATTTATAGTATTGATCTGAAAGTTTGCTAAATTTTTTTTATTAATGAAAGTAGTCTTGACTGGAACCAAAAATTTAGTGATTGGAGTGACTACCATGCCACCAGCAAGCTACTAAATAATGCAAGTTCAACCTTTCATGAAGCCCAAAGGGGAAAAATATTCTGATTAAAAGTAGAAATGTATGGTAAAGACTATGGGTATAAAGTTTAACCATTATTTATGTATTATTTAAGCAATTAGCAGCTATAAAAATAGTCAAATAATTAGTTTCCAAAGTTTAACTATAGATGAAAGAATTTTTTTTTCTCATTAGAAAAGCTAACTTCAATCTGTGTTCCATCTACTTTTTCCCCAGACAATACAATGCTAATATTGCTATGACACACTCACAGGTCTGCACAATAAAATGTTACAGATAGTCCACTACTTGTTATGAAAAACATCATTGTTTTGTAAATGAAACATCCTCCCTCCCCCAGCCACAAGCGTGGTAAAATATTACTCACATGAGGTTTATCAGCATCACTGAAAGATTAGAAATTAGCACCTCCTACTCAAGAGCAGGACTTAAAAACATGCTTTGTCTGTTGCAGAAATACATTCTGAGGGGGGTGCACCAGCTGTGTAGAGGTTAAAGTTTTATTTGACAACTCCTATTCTTTTTTCCTTCCCCTTTCCAAAGGAAGTGCTTATATATGTAGACAGACATTTGCCATTTGGGTGAGATGTTCTCCTTCCAAGTAGGAAAGAGATGAAACAGCCACTCTCTACTGTGAGCAACCTTTAGTTTGTTTTGCAGCATAAAAAAGTCCTCTAAGTGGCAATATATGAACTCTTATTATAAACTCGTTATGCTCATTGCAGGAAATGAGTTCACAGCCAGCTAATTAGTATTTTCCTTAATGACTTATGCTTGAATGTTAACACAGCAGAGCAGCCTCTGGAGGTGTTTGTGTAATCAGTTCAGCACTGCAGTGTCTCACACTCGCCAGCCTGGAGTGAGGAGCAAGGCATGCCCAGGCCTGGATGTGACTTCAACATGTGCCTAACCATAAATGAATTTCTGTTTTCTGTTTAACACAACAAAAACCCCCTCATCTGTCCTTGCTAAATCCAGGCTTGGAGTGGAATCTGTGCCACGTTCTAATTCAGAAGAGGAAAAACCTTTCCTTTGAATGATAAAAAATCAGGGAGGAAAGGACTGCTGGGGTTGCCTGGTCCGATGTGCTGCTCAAGGCAGGGCTGCCTTTGAGGTTGGGGCAGGTTGCATAGGTTTTGTCTTGATGAGGTTTGAAAATCTCCAAGGCCCATGGCTCCACAACAAATTCTGTTACTGAATATGTTCAATGCCCTAACGAGGCTGATAAAAGTTCAGGAAATGCCTTTGTAAGTGCATGTGGTTTATGGTTCTTTTTGTTCTGTTGTGCACTGATTTGATTAGAATCAAATTCAGATCTAGTGGAATTAAGTGCAACCCCCCTTTTTTCAAAGAACTTCACTGACATCAAGAAATTCTCTTTCTTGTTGCCATTGGACTAAGGCAGATGTGATGACGTTGAGGACATCAGTGCATTCTCTCCCCTCTGTGTGTGTGTGTGTGAAGCCTTCCTCTCTGGCACTGAAACTGGAATAGGCATGGAATCAGATTCAGGACATCTGCTGAAGTCTTCTTCTCTATTGTCTGACGTCAGTGACAAAATCTTGAGTGGCTGTTAAGTTACTAGACTGGCACCAAAGAAAGGAGTTACTGAGGTTACTCTTTCTCCTCACAAGTATCCTTAGCAATGCCACACCTGTTTCAAATGCTGATGGAATAGCAGCGCAAAATAAAAACCTTTCTTCTACCTCTTTCCTTGTAATTCTTCAAGCTTTACTTCCTGTAATGGGAACAATCAGAAATAAGTTTTCAGTTGCCCTTTTAAAAGCCCAAACTCCAGACCAAATCTCTAGTTGCATTCTTTTAAAGGCCACACAGTGGTGTTAAGCTCTGTAGTAACACACTCAGAAAGGAGCTGAAAGCCTGTGCTGAGAACAGCATCTCTCACCTCATAGACTCAGCTGTACTGAGCAAGGAGCTGTGATTCGTGCCTCTACAGAAAACAACCCATTTGCACCTTATTGGAACTATCTGGAGAGGAAAAAATAATGTTGTGGAGACCAGGACATATCTTAAAGTGCTTTACCTGGAGGTCAGTGGAATTTCATTTATAAATGATAAAATGCATGTATTTTGATGCTGAAATTGTGATGACTTACAAAGTTTGATATTACTGTAGTTTTCTGTGAACAGTGCTTTTTTTGAAGTGGTGAACATATTTGCCAAGAGTATCATAGACATTTGTAACATGTATGTTAGTGCCAATAAATCTTGTTTTAAGAAGTTCGAGTTGGTATCATTCTATTCCCAATACACACAGTTTAAGGACAGTTAAGTAGCTTCAGCTTTCATCCCCTCTCTGTGTTAAGTACTAGAGACTTCTAGAAATGAAGATTTTCTAATTCACACTGAGTTTTTACATGTTCAGTGTAATAGAAAAGGAAAAAAAGCACTTCTGTTATATAAACAGTAATGAACCCCGTACAAAAAATATACAGACATTAACAAATGGTGAATAAGAGCAGATGAGAAAATGTATTTAGTGCATTTGACCATATTCTTAATTTTCTTCATGGTAACATGGGTTTTCATTTTAATAGGGCATGGTGAACTTGGGGAACTCAAAGCTATGAAATACTGATAGTTCACCAATTTGGTGTACATTGGACTGATTTTGATGAAAAAAGAAGGATTTTCAGCGAGGGCAGTACAGACTCTTGCAGGGTCCTCTCCTGCCTTAACTCGAAGCAGCTGTTGCTGGCCACTTGTGTGATGGATTAATGGGGCATGGTAACTGTTGCCATGGTTATTCCTAATGAGCAGTTAAGCCTTTTGAAGGGACAAGGGTTGGAAGCTGCTTTTCTCCCCTTCCTAGCGCCTACACCTAAATTTTAAATTGCATAAGCATCACAGTAACTCCCAGGTAGCTCCACACCTTTAATGCATTGGGGGCATTATTCAACAACTTCCCTAATTTTATTGCAAATGATCTCAGAACACATAAAAGGCACATTATTGTCTCTCCCCACTCCCAAACCAGATAATGTCAAGATGCCTTTTTAAATGAAGATTCTTTATTAGCAAAGCTACAGATTTGTCCTTGGTAACTCAGTGCACCTGGAAATCAATTGGGGACACTTTTGAGTCTAAAAGGAGACAAAGCAATCACTGATTTCATACATTGCACATTCTGGTCTATGTAAAATAGCAAATAAGGATGAAGAGAGAAAGTGAATTATGTTGACTGGTGCATGTGAACATGATATTAAAGGACACAGGAAACTGATCAAAGCCAAAGTGAGGTTTATTAAGGGAGTACAATGGGCTGATGCTCCACTAGCACTCTTACAGCAAGGTTGCATAATTAGCTCCATTTTATTGAAAAAAAAATCCCAAATTCTGACTTTTGAGCTTACGTAGAATTCTAGTAGATGATAAAACCAAGTGAAAATTAAGTTATGTTTAAAATAATGGAGATATTTAGATCAATATGGAAGAATCAGTAAGATGACAAGAAAAATCTTATCTTTCATTCTGGTCAGATTTGCATAATTCATGGCAGTTCAGGGAGCAGAAAGAAGAACTGCTTCCTAGGGATTATTAAATTATGTGGGGTGATTAGCTCTTGGGACATGCACATGCTTTGGAAAGTCAATACAAGACAGTTCAAAGACAAAACAATCCTTGAAGTGACTGCCTGTACACTTTGCTTTGTAAGCTGAAGTACCTGAAGGTAAGTGAATGAATAAGTGCTTGCAAATGTTAATGACAGTTTTAAAACTTTATAAAAATGTCTCACATGACTAAAGATGGTCAAAACTGCAATCTTAGAAGAAAAGTTGGTAAACTGCTCAAGTTCCATATGAAAGAGAGCAAGGCAGTGGTAACTGCTGTAGAGCCAAGGCAGGTTTTTTTGCTTTCCCAGGAGTTTCTAATCCAGGGGAACATAACCTTTCAACACTGCCTGTGGTTGGGCAGCAATGATCAAAAGCTCCTGCCAAGCCGTGGTAACCATAACCAGTACATTTTACTAGGGGAATTTCCTGGCACTGAGCTATTACACTTTTAAGGGGCAGTTTTTGGAATGATTCTGCAGAAATAACGCCCTTGTCTTCTCCTTTATCATCTGAACAGTGTAATTAGAATTTAACAGCTGTTGGCTGACTGCTTTACAAAGGCAAGTAAAGCCTGGTGGTTTTACATCCTGATGGCCATAATGCAGATTTATTCTGTAGATAAGTGGGTTTGATAATTTGACTTCTAGTACTTACCTAATGACTGGCAGGTTGTTCTTTTTACAAGAAAATGTGCAATACAACATTAAGCTATTTACACCTTTCCTTGCTCAGCCTAGAAAACATCTGCTTCACAGTTACAGCAGGAGCTGGAAAGGCTCCCCAAAACCATCCATCAGTGCATGCTCCTATGAGATAATCTGTAGTAATCCATACAGATAGTGCACTGGAAGAGCTGCCTGGATCAGGGGTGTTGCCAGCACCATACAGCCCTGCACCAATTCAGGTTTTGTTAAATTTCCTTTCTAATGATCCAAGAAAGGTACAGAAGAGAGAAAACCAAAAATTCTCACTAGTCTGAGTCAAATGACCAGGAAGACAAGGAGGAATTCCTTTTCTCAGATCAGACTGTCCAGTGAGTCAGTTCAGTTTTGAATAGGATGCAGAAAGGAAGCATCTGAAACTGTCATGCCCCAAGGAACACTGGGGTTAAGAGTGACTGAGGATCTGGCAATGTAAACCAGTAATTACAATGCACACATTGCCCTGGCAAAGAATACTTTTAATCTCCTTTTAATGTCTGACTCTGAAGACACCTACAAGTTTCAGTGACAAAGTTCAATCATTTTACCACCAGGAAGTGTCTGGATAAGTTTTGCTATCCTTTTACCTGCTTATCAGTCATCATTTCATAACCACACATGCTCTTGGCATGCTTCAGTCCTCTAGAAAGCTTGATCTGAGCTTCATCTCTGAGCTGGCTCAAAACCTCTTTTTATTGTTCTGCTTACTATCTGGGCACAATGTATAGTTCTTAGCTTTTGTTTGCTGTTTTCCTTCAGTTTGACTGCCCATGTCCTCCTTGGGCATCCTGACAGTCCCTCCATGCACATTTTCCTGTTCCATCTCTTCTGACCATTGTAGTTCTCAGTTCTCTGCCTTGAGTAAAGGTTTGCCAAATGCTGTACATGGTGGCACAAATGTTTTGATGTCTGTATTGAAGAAACCTGAAATATCTTACTACCATCACAGAATTTCTCACAGCTGCCTTTACCCTTCAGCCCCCGTGGCAGTCATCCTAATCATCCTGTTACACCTGCTGGGTCTTTTAATCTCTTTTTCTTACCTCTACAGTTTAGGACCAACAAAATTATCATTGTTGAATCAATAGTAAGCAATATCCTCAACAATGAATTAGATCCAGATTCTCCTGCCTTTATCACCAAAACAAATCCTATTGATACGTCCAGTGCCCAGCCAGATGGCAGTCAGGTGACCTGAGACATTGCCTATCAATTGTCTGACAGTTTCATTTCAGTCTTTTCTTTTACTCAAAAGTCTCACCATTTATGTGACTTTTTCTTCCCCCAGAGGTTTTTCGTATCAAAAGTAAAACTTGCCTACTGCACTCACCAGCTGAGGCATTTCTTGACTACTCAGGCATCTCTGTTCTCTTTGAATGCCTGTTGAAAATACTACTCTTTCAGGATGCCTAGGGTTGGCAGCCAGATGGAAAAAAACACAGACTTTGTTAAGGAGAAAAGGCATCTTTGGATAGCTGTAAGCACAAGTGTCCTCAAGGCCTGTCTTTAACACAGACAGAGAGCCAGCCCACATCTTCTGCAGCTGAGCCTGGAATTTGAAATTGTATGGAGTGAGAAAGCCAAGCTTGGCTGTGTAAGTGGTGGTGCTGTGCCCATTATGGGCTTCCCTTGCCTATATGTAGATTTATCAGCTCTCATGTAGGATATTAAAGTGTCCTCTGATGCCATTAAGACAAGGTATCCCTGTGTCTGGACTTGATTAAAAATGGTCTTTGGGTCATTAATACACAGTTAAGTGCAGCTGAAACTTCTTCAGCCTGGTACAACACATCATGGTGTGAAACTGGAAAAGAGAGGAAGCAAAAGGCACATAATCTTTAAAAAGGACCTTGTCAACATATAACCTGTCTGCTCTATTTGGCCCAGACATAAGGGAGGAGTCAAAATTCAATCCACTAAAACTAGAAGCTTCTGTTCCTGATTGTTTTCTCTTTGCAGCCCACAGCACAATCTCTGGGACCCTTCTGTAGAGATTTGCAGAACCACCTCTGCCCCTCAAAATACCCTGACAAAGGTGGGCACATCACTCTATATCTGCAATGCCAGAAAGCAGGTTGTCTTTTTAACTTTCTTTTTCCATAGATAAATAAGTAAATATTTAAAAAGAAATATTGTCTTGATTTTAAAACTGCCTCAATGGAGGGAAAAACCCCAAAGAACAAAAAGCCCCATGTTTATTGGTTTCAGCTGCCCAGCAGGGCAGTCAGCTGCCTGCTGCAGCTCCCTGAAGTGATTCTGCTGGTGTCAGGAGGCATCCAGAGAGCAGAGCCATGACCACCCCATGGTGCCAGCCTGGGAATGTCAAACAGGGGCAGTCGGTGCAGGCAGCACTGCACTGTGACAGCAGGGGCTCTGTCAGTCACTCTAGTGAATTTATTTCACAAATGATGCCAACATAGGCTAAGGGGATCAGACTCAATCTCAAATGCAAAATAAATTTGGTCACAATTTGTCTGTATGGGATTAAACTGCATTGTCCACCCCTTGGGTTAGCCATTCCACTGTAACTGGCATTAATTTCAATAGTTTTTCAAAACTCTTTTTCATCTCTTGTACTTCAGATTCTGATTTCTCAAGTGTTTTCAAACATAACTGTATTTTCTTTGTGGGTATGTCATTGTCATTGTCTCATTCTTCCTCTCTGCTTCATCCCACCTGTTTTCTGTTTCATGCTGCTGAATGAAATATCATTCTCCTTCTTGTCTACAATAGCTATTACTTCTCAAGTTCATTAACTCTTAAATTCTCCACTTTCTCTATGGAAAAATGTAATCACATGATTTGTGTCTGACCACAAAAGTTGCACACTTTGCCTAAGCCATCTCTGCATTATCCTGATGCTTCCAGGGCTGCTTCCTTACACATTGACCTTCTCTGTTTTGGCATTGCTCAAGTTGACTGATCATGTTGTCTTGCTTGTCATTAATAGAATCTTTCAAGTCTTGTTTAAAAACAACTATAAAACATAAATGCACCTTGGTCTTCAAATGAAAGGCTGTGAGTTTCTTGTGTGTTTTGGGCCTGTCCTGTGCTCTTTCAAGCATCAGAAAACTCTGCATCAACATGAAGTACCTGTTGATCCCTTCATCAACATCTCCAAAGTCACTAGTCAATGTGAAGCATGTTGCCTGCAGCTGTACAAAGGCTCCCTGTGTCATGTGCTGCATAGGAATGACCTCACCAGCTGAATGGAGCTACTGAACCAGTTGTGGATGTAGTCTGACAGTCACAGAACAAACATGACTCATTTAAGAACATTCCCTACCTTTCTTTTTAATAACTGGTTTCTCCAAAGTCAGTAAAGTAGAACTGAAGGGAGAACAAAGAGTTCTTCAGTGAGCTCTGCACAGTGTTCTCACACACCCCTTCCTGCGCTGCCAGGAGCAGGTTTGAAAAAAGAGCTCCACAACAATTCCCTCTTCTCTGGTGCTGTCCCAACTCTCACACTGTAATCACCCCCAAGCAGCAGATACGGACATGCCAATACTTAAAACAGCAATACCATTACTAAGGAATGGATGGTTCTGTGTTCTGGATCTAAAATCAAAAAGCTTTAAAAACACTAAATGTTGGTGTGCTGCAGAGACCATCATCCATAATTATGATAACGATGGTGTTGAGATGAGAAGAGGATTTTGAAAATAAGGAGATTTGTGTCTAATTTGATCATCAAAGCTTGGTTGAGTAACTTTCCATACAAGAGTATTCAACTTTCACACTTAGTTTTCTTAACAATGAGCTAAGAAATTAATTCCTGGTATGCTTTTGCTTTTCCACCTTGTGGTAAATCAGTTATCTCTTTGATAAAACTTTTTTACAAAGTAGACAATATATCTACTGTCTTAGATAAAAATTACAATATATCAGGGTAAACTTTGAAAATTAGAGCTTTATTTGTAAAATGGTTTTGGTATTACAAAATCTTAACTCCACCAATGCTATTGACAACAAAGAAAAAATCTTGATTATATAAGGGGAACTGAGGCTTTGTTTCAGATGAAGCTATTGAAGTATGCAAATAGTAACGTAATTTTTGAATATGGAATACACAGGCCCTCATACTAGGTCTTCTCCTATTGTTTCATTTTGATTGTAGTGGACTGATACTACAGGATTGCTGTGGCATCCTAACTTGAAAGCAATGGAATGCATTCATCTCAGTAGCAGTGGCTATGCTTGGATGGGCTCAGTGCAATTTTCAAATGTATTTTGTTAATAGTCTCCCTATACAATTCATTGTCCTGTCATCCAACACATGGCTGGGAAAAACTTCATTCAAATAGATTTGGCTTCTGTAACTGGCATTTGACATTAACTCAGTGTGAATTGCAAGATTTTCCATCTCACAATTTGAGGTGTGGTGTAAGGGCCTCATGATATGGGAAGTGCCACATCTCTGGTCTTGGGCACTGATTTGTATTTCTGAGGGACCTGAGTCCAAGTTCTAATGATCAAGTTTATAGTGAAGTAATAGCTTATAGCTAGGGACATAATGTGCTTTAATTGCATTTTAGAACTTGAGACGTTTTCTCAGTAGTAAGTCAGTGTATGACAAGAAAAGTTGATTCATTGGTTATTAGGTTCCAGTGAAGTCTAAAATCCGTCATTTTAAAATATTCCCTTTTTTGTTTTGCTTTCTGAAGTGCCTTGAAGAGTAAGACAGCATCCTCTCTGATAAGGCCAAAATGCAGCTGGCCAAGATTAGCCCAGTCTTTGAATACGAGCTGTTAAGTTTGGTCAAAACACCTGTTTGCTTTTAAGCCTCCTCTTTAACGTGAGTCAGGTAATTCTTGATAGGGAATCCCACACAGGACTATAGGGAAAACGACACGGTGAAGCTGCAAAGTCTTTCTGCAGAGGAAAATTCTCCTCTTTCTAGCAGTCCCATGAGTGGGGGAACACACAAGGAACCACTTCAGCAAACCTGTAGGCACCATGAGTTAGGGGGCAGCAGCTGCATGACTGCAGCCTGCTCACCCTGCTGTGTGCTCCCCAGCTGGAGCAGGGCTCTGGCACCACAGGCTCCATGATTCAGCATTCCTTGGTTGGGCTTTCCATCCACTCAGTTCTGTGCCTGTCCAGGGAGTGCCACTACTTCAAAGCTGACTTGAACATGCCTTCAGTGGCTGCCACTACAATGCTGATGTACTCTAAGGCTGCCCCAAGTCTTCCTTGCACTGTATTCTCTTAAAAAAGACCAAGAATGCTATCACTGCATGAGAGGAATCAGTCTCCCAGCTAAGCACTGCATTCTTCAGTGTTAAATGAAGGCAGCAAAAGCTACCAGCATTGTTACCAACCACAGCTGGTGGGGTAATGCACAGTAGGAGAGCAGGGCTGGGGAAACAAAATGATAATTTTAAATTACCCATATCAATAAAAGGAATGAAAGGTGGCTGGATATGCATTTTAGACCCACTAGAAAGAAAGACACTCCAATGCTCACTTAGCTCTCTATCCAGACCCAAAGAAACCATGAGCAGCATTTTTATAAATATGTATTGAAGGGATATCTCACAACTCAGCCTTTTTGGCAAGGTAAGATTTCTTTCATCTTTCTGTTTTGTCCTAGCTACTCCATTTTTCTCAAATATAATTCCTTTGCTTTCCTGTAGCACAGCCTTTCCTCTAAGGAGCAACAATTAGCTAATATTACTTAGGATTACTAATTCCTGCTTTTTTATATGTCCTCTAACCATTCTCCTTTAAGAAATGTAAGGGCTTGTTTTGTTTTGGGTTTTTTTTTCTATTCACTGACTTAAACTACTTGTTTAATTTTTATTTTTTTTGGGGGGGGGGAGGAAGTTACGCAACAAAAGCATTGAATTCCAAAGTTCTTCTACTGGCAATGAGCTATGATGTGTTACAAGTGGATAGAATATATCTCATTATGGCAATGGGTACTATATTTTAGAGGGGTTCTGTGTAAAAAAAGGTTCATGTGATCATTTTGATTTTGTCTGCTTGTTTGCTTCTCCCCATTCACATGGTAACTTTATATTTATTGGCTACTGACAGATAGGAAGAAATCCCAAGGATATTCCAGCCACATAATTTTCAAGAAATTTTACAGCCAGGAAACAAGGTAGTTGAGGATTTTCTGCCTAGAGCTGCACTTAGTAAAGGACTGTAGTTAAGCTTATACCAGTTAAATACCAGATAATCTACAAAGATGGGAAAGATTTATGCCCTCTTTGGTTTAGTTACTCTCTTGAGTAAATTGCCAAAGCTGTTTATATCAAAGGGATTTAGCCAAACACACTTTGTATCTCCTTCACCACCTGGTTCTATGTTTCAATAACAGTGTGCAAAGTGAGCTGTCCTTTCTCTTTTCCTTCTAATTGATTAGAATTAAACCAAAAGAATTTCTGATTGCTTATCAGAAACTTCTATTTATTGATAGCATCTGTAAAACTTTGTTTACTGAAGTCTCTCAAATTGACTTAGTACAAGGGACTTCTGCAATGCCTGATTATTAAAACCCCTGCTTTGTTTTCAGTAGTGTGGCCAGGTACATCAGGTTTTCTTCCTGAAGCAAACTCAGGCAGTCACCAAACACCCTCTCCTGAAAACAAGCCCAAGCTTCCGCTGACTTCAGTAGCAGCAATGAGCAGCTCAAAACAGCTCAAGTGTGAACGAAAGCCGGAAAATTAATTGACACAGAGGAGTAATGGGAAATCCAATCTGAAAATGAAGTGTTTTTAATTAAGAGACACTCTCCAGAATTATACAGAAAGACACTCTTTCCCATTTAAAATTTGGCTCTTCCTTCCTCAACAAGTACAAATCACCGGTCTATAATTAGTACTGCTGTGGAAGGAATGGCTGAGTGTCTGGCTGGAGTCAGGCCCGTGACTGGGACAGGGAGGGCAGTTCTGTGCTGGAACACGTTCTAGTGCTAGCTAGTCTGCCACTTAGCATCCAGTTTCTTAGAAATGTTTCTGTTATAATCTGTTAATGTTATCATATTTCTTAAAAATGAAAGCAAAGTAAGGAGGAAGGGTGCCTCAATTCCAGTAACTGAAAGCAGCAGCACGACTCCCTCGCACAGTGATTGTCAGTTTACCTGTGAACAAGTCCAGCTCCAATCCCATGCCAAGACCTAATCCAACACTTTATGTAATGATTATTTAATAAAAATTGCATACATGCTCACTGGTAGGGAAGTCAGTACCCAGATGTTATCTCTCTACCCTTATTCTGTTTGTAAAGGAAGGTATGTCTCTCACTCTGTTTCTCTAAGAGATTGGTAACATTTTATTCTGCAGCAGTGAGCCCAAAAGCAGATCATAAATGAGATGGAGGGCAGTAAACTGACTCTGGTCAGCAAATGCAGAGTTTAAATTAATACAAAGAGTGTGCATTAGGAACCAGAGGGAAGGCAAGGGTTGGAATACACTGTGGTACAGGTCCAACACCATGTCATAGGCCAGGGTGCTCAGGTGTCTGTTGAAGAATTCAGGTGTCTTAAGAACACCTGCTAAATATGGGCACATTTAATCCAGAAACGAGTGTGCCTCAGGTATCAAAAGTTGTGGAAATATTTTCTGGAGTCTCATTGCCTTTAAAAGAGCTTTTCAATGTCCTGTCCATGCCATACCTGGACATTGGAATGAACTTTCTCACCAAGGAATATTCAGCAGCTTACAGGCAGGAAACAAACCCAGGGGGCTTTCTGAGAGATTAACTAATGGAACTGGCTCACTGAGGAGCCAAGGAAGCAGAGTGGGAAAAGGAACAGTCAAGACCACGTAGCTATGAGTACTTGGTGGCAGAGGTGCCAACCCCTTAATGGAAGTGAAATGTTAGATCAGCTGAGAAACGCTGTGAAAGCTGTCTTTGGCATAAATGTCTGGATGCTTTTGAATGGTGAAGCCCAACCTGATGTAATCACTTTCTTTCAGGGCAGAAGAGGATGTATAAATCCAACACAGTAGGCAGGAACGAGGATGCACTTTCCTGCTTGGCATCTCTTATTAGCTCTTATGCTAATCTAATGACATGCAAATTTCATTTTAAGTGCCTAACTCTGTAATTTGATGTTCCTCTTGGTCTTGGATCCTTGCTCCAGCTCAAAATATGTTATTTGATCCTGTTTTGGTTTGCCTTTTGTGCTCCCACAGCTGTGATGTAATCTAACCAAAAACTACTTTCATGGGATATTTTCAGTCAAGTTGGTTTCCTAACCTAACAGTACAGTTGCATAATCACTGATTTTTAACTCAGTGGAGGTGGTAGGACTGTTCCTTTTGGTGGATGTGTAAGGACTTTGATCACCTTAGGTAGACCGTGAAATCACAAACTATCACTCTCTGAGTTATGCAGGAAGCTTTAAACCTCTTTTCAGCACTGTGAATTCAATTTCAAGCTCTCTTCATTCAGCCTTCTGTGAGGCTGACTGCAGAAAATGAGTTGCTAATACACACTAAACAGCAGGATCTCCGACCTGGAGTGCTCTGAGCTGTTTGCTTCTAAAATCATGCTCATGGGCTTGGGGATAAGCACATGGAGGTACAGTGGGGAGATACACCCCTTCCATTTGTATCCTTTAAAAGAACAATTCAGACCTCCTTCATGTGTCACTTTTCAAGATACTGGAACATAAAATTACACTGCATTTGCCAACAGAAACGGAATTTAATAAGAATAGTTAGAAAATAGTAAGAATAGGGACAGAATGAAAACCTACATTCCCCAGAAGTTGTTAGTGAAGGTTTTCTGTCTGGCGACAAGAAGACACTTGTGCAAAGGACTTTTGAACTGCGGCATATTTCAGGAACTTGCTTCTTGAGTTTAAGTTCTTTATCGTATTTTTTACATTCCTTTACATTTTAATCAAAACATTTTCAAAACGGTATGATATTGCTGTCTATTTGTTACGGTTTGTTCCTACACTCTCCAATGTTTTTAGAAAAACCTATTCATATATTCACTGGCAATGAGAAAAGTGGGTTTTTTCCTTTCCTCCTCCTCTGTCTGTACAGAGAGTAAAAGTGACGACTTCTGCTCATTAGCAAAAAAAGCCTTTCCGGATCTTTGCAAGAATCAATGACTGTCAGCGTCACTGTAAATGGTGAGTAATTAGACCTAGGAAATGAAGAATTAGACGTGGGCTCCAGCTGTAAAGTATTGATTGTTTTTTTTAATAATATACAGTTCCATCAGTGCTGTGGACTATCTTGAACACGCAACTTCTACAAGTGGATAGGGAAGCACAGCTATTCAAAAAGAGGAGTCTTATTTCCTTAGCAAATCCAAGCAAGCAGTCCTCAGGTAGTTTTTCAGGTGGTCTCAAATTATTATTTTTCCATATTGAAAGACTTGATTTTTTTCCCCTTTAAAAATGTAAATACTGTCGATACGTCACTGCTTATCAGAACTGACTGAATTGCTTCAGTTAAGGAAAAATTCTACTTTTTATGTATGCTGGGAAAAGGTTCGGCATTTGCGTGTGTTGCTAAAAATCTGCTGATGTGAGAAGCAGCAGGATTCCATGAAAAACCCCGCAAGGAGCAGCATTTTCCGGGCGGGGCCGCAGGAGGGAGCCGGGCAGCGCTCGGAGCTGTGCCCCAGCCCGCCGGGGCAGGGCCGGAGCGGGGCAGGGCCGGAGCGGGAGCTGGCGTGCGAGGCACACGCACAAAGGTCTCGCTGAATATAGCGCTGAGTGCAGCAGTCTGCCATGCTCCAAGAGTTACAACTGAACACACACACAAAATAAACAAAGCGGGGAAAATCACCACGACCATTTTAATGCTTTTCTTACAAGCTTTGTGTTCTTTAGAACCATTTGTGTGTGCATATACGTGTTTTACTCCTGCTGCTATAAAAGCTCTTATGTTATAGCTACTCAGCAACTCACCAGACAAAGTGACCTTAAAAACAAACATATAGAACCTGTAAAATTTTGCAATAGCTTTATTTTGCTTTGTTCTGAGTAGATGAGTCATTAGCAATATTCAACACTTCAGAAGCCATGTGCCTGCACTCTTGTTATTTCAAATTGGAGGTGTCTGGAATAATTTGTATCTACACACATGATCTCACTTGTGCCAATTTTCTGGAAGTTGCAGAATTTGGACTGAACTTGTTCAGGGTGCATACTCACATTTTGAGTAACACAGCTTACCCTGTTTTTTGGTACATTAAATATAAAGCTGTAACTACTAAAAGATGGTATGAATAGAACTTAAAAATTATTCCCTTAAGTTTGACCTAAACAACTGATTAGTATCCCTTTAAAATAAGCAGAACTCAGGTAATGCCTCTGGTCGTTACCAGGGTGGGAAAGGTACTGGCTGTTTGTGGTGCTGGTGGTTACTCTTCTGCCAGGACTGGCATGTCCTGCTGCAGTGGGGAATGTGGGTCCTGGAAACTCATTTAGCTCTAACACAGTACCATGGTTTGCCATCCTTCTCATGTTTGTAATCTGATGGGGTGGGGGACAGCGTGAATCTCAAGGTTTTGCTTTTGTTGAAACGCCTCAGTTGGACTCCGTGGTAAGAGACCACAGCCCTTAGCACACAGCCAGGGACAGGTATTTTTGGCACGTAACATGAAAAACAACATCCCATGGAAACCAAGAATAGGATTCTACATCCCTTTAACCCTAAAGCAGAGAACTTACAAAAAGACAATGAAATTCTAGATGTGAAGGCCTACCAACAATGAGTTGACCAAACTACACAAAGACAACCTAATTAGGATTAATCTTAAAATTAGACTCCTCAGAGGAGTGCAAACTAAGAATGGTATCCTGGTAAGCTGACTTGTGCATTGCAACAAATCCAGTTGCAGAATCTGGCCTAATGCTTCCGCTGCCCACCCCCTCTCCTCTCCAGCAGTTAAATACGCCACAGTCCTTTACTCACAGGCTGTTTCTGTAACAGTCAGAGCATAAATATCTGTGTACCTAATGGACTTATCCTTAACACCGCAGTGAGGGAGGGAAGCGGCATTAACCTCATTTTGCAGATAAACAGTGGAAGCTCTGATGGCTGTGTTTCATGCTACAGAGCAACTGCATGCATGCAGTGACTGTGAAACGCTCTCAGCCTGAATGTGGCTTTGGCACATTCTCTGTTCCTTCTTTGCAAAGCCATCTTCCATAGTGGAGACAGAGGAAGCTCAGAATACACATAAAGCAACTTTAATTTCTCAGCTACTGATGGCTCTGCTTAGCCTTGGAAGATGTGGAGACTGGAGCAGGGCCGAAGTGTTTAGCAAAGGGTTATTGGGTTATGTCACTGAGCCGTAGCAACCCAGAGCTCAGGTTCTCTCCCCAGTGTAGGACGGATGGTGCAGGGGCCTGAGCAAAAACCTGCGTGACCGATGTACAAGAATTCACTCAGTTATTTGTTACTGTGAGATGGAAAATGTCAATGGTCTCTGAATGTTTTGCTTGAACAGAAGGGGGAAATATTCTTTTAATAAATATGAAAAAGTTCTTTACCCAGTCACAATGGAAAGCAATCGCGTGGTAACGTGGTACTGTATGCAGAACTACTGTTGCCGAGAGCAGTATATATGTTTAAGAGCAAGGAAACTCTTAGTTTAATCGTTGTAGTTATTCAGACTGATGCTGCCGGCCGGTGCAGGAGAAAGCTGCGGCCCTACGCTCCCCTGCGCTGCCCTTTGCTTCGTGACCCGGCGCCTCCTGAACAATACGCGGAGGCACTTTCGAAACTTCAGGGCGTGCACCCAGCGCGGGCGGCAGCACCAGGAAATGGGATACGGGCGCTGCTGCCTTATGTAAGTGAACGGAGCGCCGGCAGGGTGACCCCCGAGGGCTGCGGTGCCGCCCGCGCGGGCCC